>JAGDQP010013880.1:6711-46655 GCA_022664845.1 Lepisma saccharinum
AATCGTTAGAATGGTTGAATACCTTGATGTCGAGTTGGCTCGGAAACATTTTTAACGATTTGAGCACTTATTCTAGCACAACCTTAGCACTAATACCTGTATGAAAATTATTCATACACATGTGTATGGACCAGCTTGAATATCTGAAATACGAAGCCTGAAATACAGGGTAACCAAACAAGTTTTTGCCGTTTTTGATAGAAACAGAAAGGTATACAGAAAATGTAACATGTCTTCAAATTAATACTCATCGACAACCAGCACTATTTGGCAACGTTCTTGTCGATGCACAATGCCTTGGAGGATCTTGGACGCAAAGAAGGCCGTTAGAACCTGCCGCAAGTCTGCCTCATTGGCAAAATATTTCCCACGAAGGTTCAGGAAATGGAAGAGGTGATAATCTGTTGGCGCAAGGTTCGGCGAGTATGGTAAGTGGCACAGTGTCGTCCAGTCAAGTTGCCGTATGCTATCTCTGGTAAGGAACAGTACACCCTTGCAATTCATCTGGTGGCTCATTCTAGTGCAGTGCCCGTTGTCTTCGTTCCAACTGTTGCGAATATAGGACCATAGTGATGGTTTTGCCCGGTGGTAGCAGGTCGTATTGCACCATCTGGTGATTAGTCCACCAGATACAAAGTATGATCTTACATGGTCTTGTGGTGTGATACACAAGGTCCCACTGTAACAATCAATGTCTGTCACGCTTTTGAGTCTCACACAGGACTAAATGTTCGTCGTCGTTGATCACTAGACGGAATACGGTACCGAGAAAACAAAGACAAACAGGCTGTCACTCGTTGATCTTTGTTGGTTTCCGACAGTGTGTGTGATACCTACTTACTCAACTTGTGCTGTACTCCTTCTCCATGCGGTCCAGGTGAAGTCTGACTGTTATGTCAGAAATCTGGAAGCGCTCGGCAATTTCATCACACGTTTGGTTTCTGTCCTGCTCTATAGCCACCTTAGGGCCACGCCACTCACTGCGGGATTCATCACACGGGGACAAATCTCCCGACCTGAAACAATACCTGGCGGTGCGTTCATTCACAGCATTATCCCCAAAGACTTGATGCGTCGACTTGATTCGGCTACGGACAAGCCCGTCTTAAAGTCGTGAAACAGGCAGCCCCAAACGAGATGATTCAACACCTCCATTTGTCTTCGCCTCTACTCTAGCTATGATTACTGTTGGTGCGCAAAGCACCTGTCTTGTTCAAGGTCAATTTTCCAACTCCCACCCCGATCACTTTTTCACCACCTGAGTCATTTATTTCGGCATCAGTGATCACGTCTTCGCATGCGACGTCGAAAAGGGCAAGAAGGTGTTTGGTTACCGTGTATAAAAGGTAAGGAAGCCTGTACAGTAAATGTGTTATGCGAAATTACAGATAATACGGTTCGAGCTTAAATACGGATTCCAATTTCTATACTCCACTCTCGAGATAGGTAGTAATCCAAAGGATAGGTGTTGTGTACAGGCCTAGTATTTAATTTGATCGAAATTACATATTTTAAATGTAATTTCACATTTCTTGTTGGTGTTTGTAACTTTGCGGATGCTGTAGAACAACATCGATTTTGGTGCTAAAGAAATTACCTGCCTCGGAACATTTAACATTGCTTTTCTCTTTCGTTTATTTTCAGTTTTAGCTAGTTTTGAAGGATTTGAAGGAAAATTTAGAACTCAAGCAGAAACGGTGTACTTTTTGCTTTGTTTTTGAATAAACAATTCAAAACATTTCTCCCTTCTGTAGAGGATAGAATCAATACGTAAAACATATTGTTTTGAATCTTACATGACAAATGGATGGTGATTCACATATCTTTGTGTAAACTGAGTGCTTAAAAGGTCATGAATAATCAAAAACACAGGAAGAAAAACCTTGCAAATGTATAAATAATTCACGCAGAATTTTACCTTTATCGTAACCTGTCCTTTCTGTCAAACACAGCACAAAATTATAGCGGATTGGTATATGCAACTCTTACACCAGTAGCGATTCCTCACTTTCCTCCCATGGTTCAGTGGTTACGATCACTGACTAAGAATAAGCACTGGGAAGATAGTGTGATTTTGAGTTACGCTAAATTACAGGACTTCACTCACAAGTATTTCCTCAAACTTTTTGATCCAAGTTACAAGTATATCACAAAATTATAGATGTTCTTACTGACCGATTTTCTATCTTTTTCTGATCTAAATCAGAAGTGCAGAACTTGAGGTGAAATGAGGAATGTAGAGATTTTGTGCATACAAATTTCTCAAAGGGTTCCTTCTGATCGATGCTTTCTTCCATTAGCAGATGCAGGATGTTTCTGCTTCCAGATTATTCTACGTTTTCAGACATACGCTCTTTCTTCGTTCCTGACTGTGTTCTTGTGTTCCTCTCGCCCCTACTGTCTCCAAGTGTTCCACTTGAAAGAGGTGGACAGGAAACAAAAACAGAAAAGAGTTCAATGGTTCCTTTCTTCTTCTAGAGATCGAAAAAATTGCCCTGTCTGCATGGTATAGTTCAAATAAGTGTATTTCATTTCACTGAATTGACAAATTCCACTGTTATTAAACTGTGCGCGTGTTCACGTGTTCAAATACCGCCGCTGTCCATTGAACGGAGTGGTTCGGAGCCCGCCCTCTTTACCAAAACTGTAGGTCCTGTCCTTAGATGCTCACCAGCTCAGTTAGAACGTTAATAACAATTCACTCTCTCCACTAGGATTAAGTAAAATAGGAGCGATTCCGAGTCTTTAGTTTTCTTGTACTTCTGTCGTTTTGCATACACTCTTCTGTTTCTATGTGCAAAAATACTTCGGCTGAGTAATTTTGTTTCCACCGGCGCGGCGGACTTAAACCGCCCCACACTGGGAGATATTTATCATTCTAGGTGAAATTCATTCAATTTTGCGACCACACAATATAGCAACAAATAACTGCAATGTAGATTGTTAATTACGCCGTTAGTTGGCACGAAATTGCCTGGAATTCGGACGAAGGTCGCGTGCAACGGTTGCAAAGAGGGCCTGAAGTGAAGCAACGAGGTGTGCGCGCGCAGAGCCTGCAACATGTACGCATTGTGCTAGCAGTTCATTTGACCTATGTCGTGTTGTGCTGACACGTAGTGATGAGTACAGTGTTGCAGTAGTATTGCGAGTGTCCGAAGGGAGGATCGAGAATTCGAACTATGCATTGCATTGTAGGGTTACTGGAGAACAGCAAGGTGAAAAGAGTGTATGTGAACGTGTGGGAAAAATCGATATTGTGAATTATAAACAAGATTTGAATTAGGTGTTGTGCCTGCTGAGTAAGTGCACCTGAAAGCCTATTTAGGTGAGTAGTGAAAACAATCGAGAAACCTTCCGCAAGTTTGCGCCAGAACGTGGAAAACGTTTGTTGTGAGAATGGCTCCAGTATTTACATGGCGTGCTATATACGATGTGTGGGTACAACGTGCGTCCGCAAAGCGGTTGGAAGGTGTAACGAAGTTCATAATGGAAGAAACCGGGGTAGTATAATTTACCACGAGCTCACGAGTAAGAATAAGAAAATGCATCCATGATTAACAGGTTAAATGGGACAAAACGCATCGGCACCGGGATAGGTTTTTGGACGACAACGCAATCTGGTTGGAAAAGGAAGTCGACTTGAACATTGCGCCTGATCCACGGATAGACACTTCTGTGAAACAAAAACGTGGTAGATCGGAGAACAAATTTGCAGAATATACCTCAAAAGCGCAGAATAGAAAACTTAAATCACTTGTGGAATTAACCAGCAACGAAGAATTGTCGCAGGCTACTGAATTAAAACTACGCAAAGTACGAAAACGCGACTAGGCGGCGATAGTGAAGTAGGTTTGCTACGAACGTCAATAAAACTCGAAGATCTTCGCGTCCTGTTCAGGCAAAACTATCAGCAGCTGAAGGTTTGGCGTTACTAGATGATGCGAATTTGTCGAAACAGTAGTATAATGTCGTGCGTGATCAGGCAAGAAAAGCCAACTGTAATATTTATCGATTCTATGATAAGTTTAGAGATGCTAAGCAGTGTTGTTATCCAGACGAAATAACAACAGAAACATCTGTTGATATACCGGTGCAGTTCCTTCTTGACCATACTATAAAAAGGCTTGGGAACGCACGAAAAGATGTGTTTCGAAAATTGTCTGGTGTTCCCAACATTGACATTGTTGTTAGGTGAGGCTGTGATGCTGACAAATCGTCCGAAATAACTGGGGTAAATGTAAACTTAATTAAGAGATTTCAAATTATTTTAGAATGTCTAAATTATGTTTTTTCCGGTTGATGCTGACAAATCTGGTGAGTACGCTCGTTGCGCTATGGAACTGTATTTGCGAGAGTATTCTTGGTACTGTATGTCTGTCAGTGTGCACAAGGTCCTATTTCACAGGAAATATATTATAGCCGCGAGTATTCTACCAATATTCCAGCTTTGAGAAGAACCACAGGAGGCTCGAAATAAGGACAACAGGAATTACAGGGAACTCTTTACATGAAAAACATCCAGGGTTAATACCAACACGGATTTAATTCATCGGCTGCTGATCACCTCAGATCCATATATTGCTAGTAAAAGAGCTCCTGCCAAGACCAAACGTTCAGACATAATGCCAGAGGTTGTACGATTGCTAAAAGTTCCTTGTATGAATGAATCCTCTGACCATTTCGAATACAGCAGTGATTCAGACTAATGAACATATCCCTTCCCCCTTCCCTCAGTTTTGCGTATTCTGTGACTTTCTTATTTTTGTTTTGTTGTCCGGACTACCCAGTGTTCTGTAGTTATTATCACTAAAGGACCATTTAGATATAAATGGTTGTCTTAGAAGTCGATCGTAGCAATCCTATTTGTTTTACTTTCCTAATTGCGTGCAAGACTGGTCACTACACATATGTGTTTACGTTTCTCACAAATGTGTTATTTCTTTTGTAAATAATGCAAATACAACATTCTTTAGCACAGACATAGCTTATTTCAATCGAATGGTAAGTCCAGACCTGCTACAGACACATATCAATCACTCACTGAATAAAGTTCCCCATGATTGATGAAATCTCCCACTGTGCACCCGTCTGAATATAACTAAAATACAAGGATTCCCCGCGAGAGAGACGGGAGGAAGGAATCAGTCATGATCGCTTACATAGTTAGTTTTAGTATTGCCACCTACTTAGAGCTGATTTGTGTAGACAACTCTCGGAATTATGCCACAGGAGGAGCTGGATGTAAATTTCCATACTATTTAATTCAATAAACTATCAATATTCTAAGGAAACTTTATCCTACTCACAACCACACACGCGGACTACACGAAAGCATATCGTAACCTTTTTCTGTATTTTTTTAAAATAGGAACTGTAGGTTCAAAAACGGATTTCTAATTTGTTCTTTAGATCTACGCGACCCACGCAGAAAGACATATCTATCACAACATTTCCTGAGATGACTCGCAAACATTGGAAATTACATCTAGATTCGACTGCAAGAGGAAGATGATCCAAAGACTTCTATCGTCGATTTCATTAGCGTCTACTTTGAAGTGGAGAATCCAATATAGCTAATGAGAGCCATCTGTTTATCTTTGCAAACGGAAAAGCAAAATCAATAACATTATATTCGCAATGGGAGGTTGCAAGACACTCGCAGATGGAAAGTTGATTACAGATGAACATAAAAATGGAACCACAGCAGGAGAGAAGTGGGGAGGAGCTATAATAATTGAAGATGTAATGGAAGTCTGCTTAATAAGTTCTTGTATTTGTATTTGCTTTAAAGGTTTAATCAGAATGTCTCTCAATATCCCCTGTATGCATAAGGCTATGTTCAAGTTTACTATTTGTGGTAAGCTTTATATTGCTGCCCTCTGTCTTAAAAAATAACTTCTCACACGTGACAATAATTGAGACGACAGGAAATCTGAAATAAACAAGTATGAAGTACATATACATTTTCTAGCGTCTTATTCTGTACCTTACTTCAAAATACTAAAACAGTATTTTCACTGCATAACATTTACTAATCACTTGTTCATCATTTCTACAAATACGAGGTTTGAACCCAAAATATCTACATGTCATGAAAAACCCAAACTTTTGTCAAAACAGAAACAGTTAATTCTCATTGTACTTGGGGTTGGAATGTCGTTGCTTTGTTTCTAAAACAGCAAGGACTTGTTTCAATACCTTACAATCCTTGGATTGAATAATCCTGTATACACAGAATGTTTTCCATTGCTGGCCTGTTTTGTATTGCTTTTAAGCTTCAGTAGGCCAAACTTGGAAACCTTAGTTTCCCGCTCTATCTGCCCGACCGCTGACAACTTACTTTTAATTCAGGAACTGCTAAGGCTTAAATGTGTCTGAGATGACGTTGAGAAGATCTCAGTTCAAACCCGTGTAGATCACGTAGATCGGAAAAGCGGGTCACGAGGTAGGGAGGAGTCAACTTTCACCCAGAAACTACTAGGCCTACGAAGGTGCTTCAGTTATCGTTGAAAAGATCTCGGAAGGGCTGGTTCAAACTCGCACAGATCATCCAGATCGAATGAGCAGGGCCATATTTCATGAACAATCTTCACTCTGCAGAAATTTAGGGTGCACAAGTTTTTCTGAAAAATATTTCCGCACATTACTGAAAAGTTTGAAGAAATATTCATGAAACACATCTATTCTCCACTCTTAAAATTCTGCAAAGTGAAAAGTGGAGATAAAAAACCGTTCATGAAATAGGCCCAGGTCACAATGTTTACCCATTAGTAACTCTTAACTCAGGAACTATTAGGGCTACAAAGTTGTTTAGGGTGTCGTCTGAAAGATCTCAGCGAAAGAGGTTCAAATCCAAATAGATTATCCAGATCGTAAAAGCGGGTCCCAAGAAGTGTTAATTTATCCAATTGTGATGAACGAGAAGAATTGTCAGCTTTCAATTCAGGAACTACAAGGGTTTGGAAAATAGTTGAACTGTCGTTGGAAAGGTCTCAGCAATACTTTTCTAACGAAACATTGATCATGAAAAATAGAACGGTATCTACTGAAGCCTGGCTGTAGCACATGTGTACAGTCTTCCGCTAACATGCAGTGATACAAAGATTAATTCTTAAAGTTCCAAATAGAGAAGCTCTGCAGAAAATCAGTGCATACAGTCCTTTAGAAGACGATTTCCACAACTCATCCGTGAATTTCACTTTTGTGTTTCACCTTGTCTCTCCTCTCTTTTCTCAATCAATCGAACATGGGTCGAGATGAAAATCCTAAAACAAACTTCATTTGTTATTCAATGTTATTGCAGAAAACTACAAATATGTTTCATATCGTTTATAACAAATTCTATTAAAATGAAGGAAGAGATAGTATCTTGAAAGCATGCCAGGAACGCTACTTTTTAAGTTCAGCTTAGTCTCTATAGGGTTTGCTCTCCTAGCTATTTGTCTCCATAGTCATAAACAATGACAAAACACAGTAGGCACGTACACAGCTCATACTTTGGAACGCACCGCAAACTTTAAAACTATTCATAGTTTGAATAAACAGAACGTTTTGTTTGTTTGCTACAAGTTTTGTTCCACTATTTCAGATCAAAACAGTATAAATATAGAGGTTTATCTTCATTTGGTTTCTGCACAGGAGCAGATTTTCGAGGCCGCCGTGCCTCAGTTGATAGAGCGGTGGTGCCTCTGGTGCGTGGAGTCGATGGTTCGATCCCTGCTCAAGTCATGTGGGCTTTGTGGTGGCTAAACAACGCGTACGTGGCTTTTCCTCCCACGTTCTTCATTCCACCAATTCATCCCATCATCATGCATACGACCTGAGAAACAGTTGTTCAAAGGCCTTAAAATAAATTAAAAATAATATAAAGATTTTCTTTGCTAAGATCAGGTAGAATAAGATGCCAGAAACAAATTAAAACAGACCCGATCGGTCAATGAGTATGGATGTGCAAAGACGCTTAAAAACCAATTAACAGCTAGCAAACACGCAGAGAATTACAGGATTCTTTGAGCGTATAGGCTTTGATTGCAGTTCTTAGGTAAATTTTCTTGCGCAAAAATTGAAGATTGCGTTATTATATTCTTTTATATGAAGCGAGAACTAAGTACACAGCAAAAAATGGCTGTGTTAATTCAGTACTTTTCGGTGCATCATGGCTCTGTGTTCCCTTTTCGGTTGATTTAACACCAGAAAACATGCTGGTGTTAAATCAACTCAATAAACGAAGTTGATTTCTGTAATTCAACACAATAGAGGGTGTCCTTATAGCACTATCACAGTGTTGAATCACTGAAATTACACAACAAACGGTCTTAATTTAATACACAACAATGAGACAGAAAAATATTGAATAAACAGTCTTTTTTTGCAGTGTAATTGAAAGAAAATGTAATTTTCTGGAGTATTACAACATACTTGTGAGAAACATATTACAATAGTAATCTATATGACAATTGTTTAACAGCGACAAGGAAGTCGAGGATTTACATCTAAGAAAACTGCAGAAAATATTCAGCATATATGGGTGAGCAAATGAATGACCTATAAAACGGAAAGATACATGAAAACCTGTCTTTAACCGTGAGAAAGTCTCCCTTGTACTCTTCTCTTGTTTTCCAACCAACTTTCATTCAAGACCGAGTTCCTCCATTAGGCTTCTCATAAATAAACCAGCTACTTTGCTAATACTATATTTATGCCACTACGTATTTTGCATTCAAGCATGAGTGAAGTGAAATAGCGTTCGAAGCTTTCCAACTCTCTCTTCGACACCACCTATAAAATATTTCAGGAAAGGGGAGAAATATACAATATCTATCTTTCGCATAATTCTGAAAACAAAATAATTCACGATAGAAGCTCATCTGAGCAGTAGTAAGTGTCTTGGGGGATTACTTGACCTTGTTGGTAAATTTCAGATTACTGTTCAGATATAAATGTTGCATTCACTTCAGAAGTTAACGTCCGGGGATGAACGAATTTGCCTCAAACTCTTCTGTTGATGAAATCCTCCCATGATCACATCATTTCGCTCTCAGACAGAATCAACATAACACATTTCGTTAAAACTTGTGTAATAGATTTCAAATAGATAATCACGTGTTATAGAAGAAACCTAACACTCTTTTTTAAAAAAGTAAGAATAATTTAGAGATTCAGCACTTTGACTGCACGTTTGTGACATCACACACCTGTTAGTGTGTTATCATTTCTTAATTATTACATCACATTTTATTTCTCATATATTAATTTTATATTAAGTTGAGTTAGTTTCTTTTGATACATAGTTGTGATATATTTATATGGAGTTCAATTCGGTTCTATTTTGTTAGTGTCGAATGCTATATTGAGTTCACATTGATTCAATCACCTTTTGCGCCATCTTGGTCACCCTGGTTTGTAATTCCTATTGTTTTAAACATAGAGTTAGGAATATAAATAGAGGGAACGTTAGGCTGTTTTGTAGGAGAGGGGAATGAAGCCAAGAGACGGAAGGGACGAGGCGTTGCGGCCATATTGACTGGCCCCATATTGAGAGACCCTCTTTTAAGAGTATTGCCTTTATAAGGTGCACCCATCCTTCTATCGAAAAAGGCAATGCTCACAGTACTCGGTATAGAGAGACCCTAATAGGGCCACACAAGATGGCTGTCGATGAACCGTAATTTGGCTTCATGTGACGTCATGTATGTTCTCTCTATTTTCTTCCTAACTCTATGGTTTTAAATTTAGCCAATAGGAAATAAGATGAAGATAGTTCAGTTGATTGCATTATATATTCAGATGGCTCAAAGCTTTCCGGTTGTTACGTTCTCTTTTTATTGTTACGGCTGGCAAATATACAGTTGTCGGTAGAGTAATTATAATGTGTTTTACTTATTACTCTTTTATTTCAGGGTTTAACGTAACATACTTAAGTAGAGTAAACTAGGTCTAGTATCCTTTAAGTTTACCTACAAAATTTGCAATTAGCATATATTACCTTTAAGGGAAAGCTTATATCTTTGTGTATTTTGTTGATTCATAAACTTAAGCATAATATCTTACTAATTTGCTTATCACAGCATTAGAACTTCTTGAGATAGTTCTTAGTTATAAAATTCTTTTTTTCAGTTCACGATTTCTTGTCATTTCATTCTCTTTCCATCTTTTTTTCCATATGTCTCGATTTTCTTTTCGCACTTGGCACAAACCAAAAGTTTATGGTCAAATTTGTTTCTTTCTGCACTTGGCGGAAACCATGTCTTACTTGACACACGTTTACATAATTACACAATAACATTACCAATTAGCTTCTCATCAATCAAATAACGTGTTTCAATTTACCATTCTTCATTTACTCAAGTTATATATTGAATAGCATCCTTAAATACAATATAGCACAATACAAGTTGTTAACCCTACATGAATATCCCCCAGTTGCAAAAATAAAATTATTTTGTTACACAACAATAACTTTCGTCAGATAAAATATAGAAAAGTATCTTACTTTGATAAGTCATAGTTCCAAACTTACCGTTCTATCATATTTGTACTTGGATTAGTGTTGTTAAAAAAACAAGTTTTTTTCTGTGAAGTTTTTTCTGTTCTTTTTCATGTTTGTTTTTTCAGAACGACGATTTTTTTCCACACAGCAGCAAGTTAGTTCATGCTTTAAGCTGCAGATAATCAATGCAATCAGTAGGATTGGAGTTAAGCTTTCGTACATTCATCCTATTCCCTGCAGACTTACAAGGTAAATGATGGGATTATTTAAGCACTCACCATTGCTATACTTCCTATATCTACACCCTGACAAACGTAAGGAATTAACAAAGACATATGGACTGAAGTTATTTGGTATAGCCTAGTTGTATTAATATACTAATAAACCTCCAGGAAACTGAAGAAATATTTTGAGTTATAGGAAGAATTAAAGTTTCTAGAGAAAATACAACATCGAAGGCATCTTTACTATAAAGAGAAAAACTATGAATACTTACCGAAATATGCTCTCATTCCGTATATACAATACATTAATTTCAAATTACGGTATTATTCAAGGAAGATATCTATTTTTGATCATAATTACCACCCACAAAAATCAATTATCTTTAGATCAAAATACCGGGAAATAACCTGCTTCTATTCGAGGGCAGAGATACTGTATATGTTTGGGTTTACTAGTACATCGTTTTGAATTTGAATTTAATTTTTAAGGCCTTTAGGTAACTTTGGCTCAGGCCGGATGGATAATGAGATGAATTGGTGAAATGAAGAAAGTGGTAGGAAACGAGAGAACCCCGAGTAAAAACCAACGCAAACGGTGTCCATCATAAAGCCCACATGGCATGAGCAGGAATCGATCCGACAACAGAGCTGAGCGCTCTACCAATTGAGGCCACCGCGGTCCTACCAATTGAGCCATTGTGTTTCACTATAAAAACACTGGGCACTTATCTCTCATGCTCCAGGCTCCAAGGTTCGCCCCATACTGTAAAAATATATAAGAGACTGTAACAAAAATACTTTATGTTAATGCATATTTCAAAAGAGTCGCATAATTAATACTCTTGTAAACAAGCAACTACATATAGATTTCTTCTAATGAGTCTGTTAAAATAGGGCTCCGAGAAGTATTATTTCAAAGCATATCATAACGTAGCCACGTGCCCCCCGCGCATTTTTGAAATTATAGGAATATCTATCGGAACGTAATAGTATGGGGGCAATTTGAAAAATTAAATTTTAAAATAGGGTAGCAACGCTGACACTTGGGTGCTTGGGTACAGGGAACAACCACAGTATGTTTCAATTGAGTCGAATATACTCAAAGCTTGGTGCGGATACTGAATGGAAGTAGTAAATATTTAATTTTTAAATTGATAGACAACATTGTCAACCGTGTGACCTGAAGTACCTCTATAACGCGTCCCAGTACATAAATACAAAGTTTGCTCCTAATACATTCAACGATATGCAAGCAATTAAAAATTATTTTCTAAAGTTGGCAACACTGATAACCGTGGCGCTGGAAGTACCAACATGAACTATTCCAGTACCTAATGCACATGTTAAATTTGGTGTAAATCAATGCGGATACGTCCAACGGTAACAAAATTGAAATCTAGTTTTTTAATTGTTTGGCAACCCTGACAAACTACGGTGCCTGGTGTACCTGTATGACCTGTCCCAATACCTAATGAAAAAAAAATGTCAAATTTAGCGTAAATCAATGCACACGTGTAGCTTTGTATTAATAAAGGCATTTCTATAAGTTTAATTTTAAAATAGGCTGGCAACACTGACAACTGGTGTGTTTGAGGCTGAAGACACCCAAAACTTACTTCTATTGTGTTGAATGATGTTTAAACTAACAAGAAAACTTACTGATGGGGCAGAAATAACTTCTATTTTTTTCTTCCATCATGGTTAGAATGTCAAAATATATGCACATGCAAATTTTGGTAACTCGAGAGCAAATACTTTGGGAGATATCGATGATATAATAGTCATATTCTTGTTTCTGGAGAGTGAAGAAAAAGCGTGAAAATACCCTCATATTTGTAAAATGCTCAAGGAAATGGAAAGCAAATACATAGTATTGGGTACTGGGTGGAAGGCGCTACCTCTTGGACGGTATGTTCTTCACGGCCGCCATCTTGAAGTCTGACATATTGAATCTCGATTGGTTATCTTAAATGGGAAGAGGATCATGTAACATGTCATTCTGGGCTAGAATTTTAGGGCAAACACGTTTCTGAAGTCAGTTTTGCCGTAAATTATGCCGAATTAAGACCTAAATGCATATAAATTGTTCCTGATTATTGTATGCATTTATTTCCAAATTCCTGCATTATTTCAAAGCAAAATGGGTGTTTTCAGGCCATTGTATCATTAGCCCATACTAATGTTAGACACCATTATGTCTCACAATTACATATTCTTTTGTTCTTTAACCAGGACTTCCTTTTGACATCCCAGTATATTAGATACGCTGACTATATCTCCTCTCTCCATTTCTATAACACTCCTCTTATTATCAATCAATAATACATCAAAATGATTAATTAGATCTTGACCCAAAATTACATCAAATGGGCATTTATTAATGCCAAATACATTCACAGTAACCATATGCTTATCTTTGATGTTCACCAGCATATCTAGTTTTCCCTTGATTGATTTTATTTCGGATCCGTCCACTGTTTTCACAGATATGTATTCCGACCCAGTATTATCTATTTGAGCAGATGTGTACTTCTCTTTTATCTTCCTGAAGAATTCATAAGCCATTATAGAACAGTTTGCACCCGTATCTATTAATGCTACTGCATCAATATCGTCGATTTTTATTTTAATACTCTTAGACAGCTTCTTAGTTTGATCTTCAACTACTGCTTGGAACGCTGTACAAATGCGGTGTTATTCACTGTTATTTTTATGTCTCTGTTCCACAATCTGTTATTTTTCCTGTTGGTTTCCCTCGCCTTTAGTTCCGTTCACCGTATCAGGTAATGTATTACCTTCGGTTATTTGTCTTATGCTCGCTCTCTCATGCCTATGTACCGAAGTTTCTTCGTAGCTGTCTTCCTTCATAAAACATACTTGATTTTGTTGCCTCTCTTTCATATTATTGACTATATTTCTTTGATTGTTATTATAATCATATACCTACCTGTTTCGGTTTTCTGGTCTTCTGAAATTGCCATAATTACGCCCAAAATATCTTTATTTGTTATCTTCCTTGCGATCTCGGTTTGTATTGGTTGAATACTAAAAGGTTTACTTAATACTCATTGTATATTCTAATTACTTTAGATTTTACCTTCAACATAACGATCTACATTTCCTTTAGAAGTTATAAAAGTATCATATTTCTCTATGATTGACAATAGTTCTTCAAAAGTACTGCAGTTAGAAAATAGAAGATCCTGTTGTAAACGTCCTGGAAGAATGTTCACAATGATTATGTACAGTTCCTGAGACGATATGTTCTCATCTATTGTGATAAATCTTGTAATAAGCTCTTGCATTTTATCACTGTACCTATCAACATGTTGTCAGTCAATCCTTTGTATTTTAAGTTCCTTCTTTCTAATCTTAATTTTCTCAGAACTATCGTATATACTCATACAAATCCAGAAGAAATCAGAATAGCTCTTCTGAAGAAATCAGACTTCTGCTTCGGTGAAGCCATAACACGCACTGTGCCGGCCCAACCATGGCTCTTTTAAGAGTTGACACTAGTTCTGTGTTACTAAGACCCACACAAGCCAAATATGTGGTCAACCTTTCTAGATAACACGTAGGACTCTCTTCCGAAATAACTCCGCCCCATTTTGGTAAATCATCAAAATCACGAGGAGAAGGATTTCGTATCACTGGCATATTAATTCTTTTAACAAGATTTTCTATGAATTTTTCTCTTATCAAAGGAAGCCTCACTACTTTGTGATGAATTACTTCCATCGGAAAAGCTGGGACTATTGTCGTCTTCATGACGTGTATATGCATTTTCCGCGTAATGATTATTACTCCGCAGCACTCTATTTCTGTCATGACATAAAGTGTTAGTTACCTCATTTACTAAAAATAAAGTAAAATTGTATATTAAATTGAAATTGACCTAAACGTGTAAAAAATTTCAATACAGGCGCGCTAAGACATCGTCATCTTTAAAATTAAAAACCGCGTTTTAAATCAGATAGGCAGGTATACAATTTTGCTGGAGTTAGTTATAGCGATGCCACCACAAGCCACAGAGATGAAAACAGACTACTTGATGCGAGACAGTGTTCTGCTCGTCGCTTCGGCAGGTCGTGTTTTTGGGGGGGGGGGGGGGAAGGGCGGCAAAATTTTACTTTGCCCCTCATTGGGAAATTTCTAGATCCGTCACTGATTAAATATCATCATTAAACACAATATAGCACAAAACAAGTTATTAACCCTACACGGTTTATGGCCAATAATTCTTTATTATAATGGCCTCCAATCTTCCTTAAACATCCGTGCTGATAAACAAATATATGTCTGCATGTGAAGAACGTTTTAAGCACTCATCACAAATAATGTACTGTTATTCCTTACGAAACACTTCTCAAATAATTAAAGTATTTTTAATAAATAATAAAAATCTGAAAATTACAAGAAATATAAGGAATATTTATGATATTTTAATTGTTGTTTCTTGTAAAAGCAAGTCTTATAAATATATATATATATATATATATATATATATATACATATATATATATAAAATATGACAGAATGCTCCGGTTCACTATCAGTACGAGGTTATTTAAGAGCTATATTCCAATGTAAAAATCACTTCTTCTCGAGCTCTGATATCGATGACATTCCAATATTCAATCATTAGATATACGATAGAATAATCCAGTTAACTGTAGTTAATTAATTTATAAAATAATGGGAAATTATCCTACAATTCACGCAATGCCACATCTATTGTGTGAAGTTTGGGTTGCCTATCTCGTAGGGAGTGTAATATCCATCTATTAGACAGAAAAAATTATTAAAAAAGGATTTTTAAAAAAAACGCTTAAAAATAAAAGCGTGGGTGCTCTTGCTTACCTTATCATAAAATCATAATATCTAAGAGCACCTACGCTCTTATTTTCCGATTCATAAGATTAATTCAATTTATTATTGCTTACTTTTTAATCAATTTTTAAAAAGCGTGTTTTTTTTTTAACCTTTCTAAATTTTTTTTTTTGCGTATTCTTATTGGCTAAAATCAGGCTTAGCCTCAACTTATCGCTAACTAGAAGTTTAGCGGTCGTTTGTAGAACTGACCCTATATATACTGTAGCTTTCTCACATAGCAATTTTGACCTAACTAAGAACTGAATCAAGCTTGCTTTGATAAGCGTGCCAACTCAATGCAGGCTTACCAAATCAAGCCAGGAATGTATTAACAAGGTTAAAACATATTCAGTCTAGCTTACAATAATTCAAATTGAAATAGCTTTAACAGAACAAGAATGACACTCAGTCTTCAAGAGGCATTCAACCACTCAACTTGTTATATTAAGGGGCAAGTGTGTGTGTGAGGTTTCATATTTTTAAAGATACTGAACAAATGACAAGCAACAATCAAATTTTGGAAAGCTGCCCCAGTGAATGTGTATCAAATGAGATCTTAGATCTGAAATTTGAACTATCTATCTGAGTCATTGTTTATTTTAGCTGAGAAAATAAAATTCCCGTAATTGCGTAGCTGTATGATGTCACAATTTAGTGCAAAAGTAAAACCAACTTTGGTATATGTTTCTGAACAAGTTATTACATATACAAATAACATTCCAGTCTGCATTTTTAAAATTATAACTAACGAATTGAACAGTTAGCTATGGTCTCAGACTGTCACTTGTCTTGGGGATGATTTCATGCAAAAAATAAGACTTTAAGGAGCATGAAATACATCATGTTTTTGTTGAAACAATACAAATAAACTTAGGGAAGGTCTGATGACAACGCACTGGTGTCTGTAGTGGATATAGCAGGAATTCCTTAAATGGAAAAACTAAATAAATGGAGAGAACCTGTCATCTTAGAGCCACTAGATTACAATCAACCGGATATATCGTGATCGCTGAACCCAAATCTGAAATCAACTTCTCGGTAGCTATATACGTTGATTGAGGGGTTTAATCCGAGTAGGAGTCAAGGAAGCAGAGCTGAAATGGGCCACTGAGTCTACTAGGTGATTGGGTTCAACTTTATGACGAGGCGCTGGGTCTGTGCTTGGGACCCAACCTGATTTGATGATCCGGAGGCCAAAGTAAGGTTTCTAATTCATTCCTTATATACTGTTGTGTCTGAACAGTGTTTTTCTAGGAATGACCGAGAACGGGCTTTTACCCTCTTCCCCCAGAACAGAAGGAATACACGCCGAAAAATTCCTAAGAATAGTAATAACGCATGAAAGTATCTCATATCCTAGGAGAGAACAAAAAAATACTCTCGGATGTGTGCAAATAACCACACAATCTCGGAAATACTTCAAGAATTTGTGGATCTCACCAATGAGGATATTAGCTGATTCAACCCACAGGAATTCGACCAGACCAAATCAAGTTAAGACAGCATTACCGGGTGAAGATTGGGTCACTGGGTAATTAGGTCAAGTTTACATCGCCGGTACACAAATTCAGTCTCGTCATTGGATCAAAACAGGGTTGCCGAGTCATTTAGATCACGCGACCCGGTTTCAATTCTACACAGGTGTTCGTGGACAAAATGATGTAAAAAAAAGGTTATTTTTATTTTTTGTTGGGGGGGGGGGGAGGTTGCTAAAGAAACTTATTTAGTTCCAAATTGTTTCCTTAAACTACATAACGCCACACGGGATAAGATCGTACTGAATTAAAATATTCATTATTTCATGTGTAAAATACACCCAGAAAATATTCTGAGGAAAAGCACAGTGTCACAGACTTAACTCAAAGAGACAGTGACAAATAGCCTGTCACCTCTCTATTGAAGAAACAAACAGAACGTTGCTCTCCAAAATGTAACTCTCGTCTCTTCCATCTGGTCTCATCAAAGCACAGTTCCTGACATCTCTGACCATTTGTCGAGAAGGTCTCACATTAAACTCAGTTAATGGACCTTTCAGAGCCGTACCTCTCAGAGGGTTCAAGTCTTTGAGACTCACTCATTATTAACTTCTATGTCGCCTTTTATAAAGAGGAATGTTCCTCGTCTTCACAGAGAAAGAATCTTCTACAGGTTCTAATGTAGGTAATAATGTCAGTTCCAACATTCCATTAAGAAACAATACATGTCTTCTCTTTATTAGATAGATGGAAACGTATCGTTTATACGTCTCTTTTCTTCTCTTAAAAAAGTAAAGGAAAATGGCATCTAAAATAAGTAGAAAAAGAGCTGCAGATGAAACATTTCTTGTTAAATTTTAAAGAGAGGAACTGTATAGGGTGTCTGAAAAGCAGAGCTGAAACGGGTCACTGGTTCAATCGGGTAAAGTTTTGGACTAGGTCTGCAGGTTACCTTGTCTATGCCTGGGACCCGGCCTGACCCGATTATCCGGAGGGCAAGGCAAGGCAAATCTTTTTCTATGGCTCTCGGATCACAACGTTAGTCTGGCCATTTGAGTCAAGACCGGGATACTAAGTCAGTCGCGTCATTACGGTCAATACTGGGTCAAGTTTCGGACCAAGTCCCCGGATCAACAAAAGTGAACCGGTTTCAGCTCTGCTCAAAAGTTCCGGTACGAATGCGAACATTTGTGAGTCGGAAACCTTGTGACATGGTTGAATGCTGTATGTCGCAAATTGCTGTATGTCTCTGAAAGGTTTATGTCATATATGTTCCTTTTATTTAAATATGTTACATTGATGATAAACTCTACTCTGAAAGCCAGTGTTTCATTACTGTTTTAGCTTGTAAGTGAATGTAAATAGCGCCGGCGCTCTCCTGATATCACTCGGGTGAATTTATTCCTTCACTGTTAAAACTTTTCGTCTAGTTCCCTGGAAAAACTCAGGAAACTAGCTGAATGCAACGTGACTAACAAAAGTCAGAAACTCTTCAGTTTGAAAACAAACTACATCAAACAAACAATATTAAGAATGCAGGCTCGCATTGCGACTATTATAGAAATTCAGATTGTGACCCTGTATAATAGTAGAGAACATTTGTTAATATTCTTTACTTACATATTTTTGGACTCTGAAGGATTTCTGATTCGTGTTAGTCACGTTCCATTCAGCAAGTCTCCTGATTTTCTCCAGGTAACTAGACGAAAATTTTTAACAGTGTGTGTGGGTATACCAAGGTTTGTGTATACCAAATTCCTATAAAAATCACCCTTACATTGGAACGATGATAATGGACACGATCCCAACTATTCCTACGGCTATAATTGAGCGTGAATAGGCAAAAGTAGAGTATCATCTTGACGTCCTGAAGGCGCCAAAGGGGAATTGAGGTGTATTCAATCTACGAACAAAACCTTCCAGGCTTGCAGCACAATGTGCAAATGACAGTAATGTTCTCTGCCACATAGTTGCACATTTACAAGTATCTGTAATGGTATCGAGACTTTTGGGACAATGTGTAGAGTTTACTTACACACCGAATAGTCACAATAGACAAACAAATACCCTGCATATAGGTACGGTATTTCCACATAGAAAAGGAGATTTATTACGTTTCCCTCGGGAACTGAACTCGTTATGTGATTGTCACACATTTAGCTCATAAGGAAAGCAGGAAACCGAGAATTTGGAGAGTGAGTATAAAAAGTCAGTTAGGCCACTTTCCGCCTCACCCTAATATGAAGAAAACTAGTGAGAAAAGGCAACCAGGCAGGCAGCGTAGTAGTATAACACAGTGATACCCAAACTTCGGCCTGCAGGCCAGATCCAGCCCGCAGTTCTTGCCTTTCCGGCCCTCTATATATGTTTTATTTTTTTACCATAAACATGTCAAAAAGGTTTAATTTTATTTCTCCTTAAACCATACATGAAATTAACTTATTTCAACTGAGAAAAGACAGAATGCGACCCATACCATAACATAAAATTATGTTCAGAAAACTATTTTGATTCTTCGGTTTTGGCCTTTTGCTATTTTCACAAGCATTAATTATCTATGTTTCTTAGGAAGTTGAGAGAAAATGCTGCAATTAAACGACGCGTACGATTTGTATTCTATTTATGTCAGAGGGTGCTCTAGCCTGCGCAGACCGTGCTAAATTTTAATGTGACCCATGGGCAAAAAGGTTGGGCATCACTGGTATAGCCCATGCCTAATAATCTGGCAATCGTGTTTAAAATCTCACGTGCGTGCACGTAAGTTTATTTGTAAGATTTGTGGTTTAAAAGGTTTATACTATTTAAATTAAATGATTCGTCTTGCATTAAATGTTTGAAATTGATATGGGAACGTCATATCATTTATTTATAAATTTATACCGGAAGAATTGTTTGAACAATAGCTGTAGCAAATGTAACACATTTCAATCATCTATAATTTACAATTCCGCTGTTAATATTGTAGTTCCCCCCCACACGCTGTCTGTAACTGCCAGTCCACATCTATCGCAAAAGAGAACCGAACAGATCGTTTCAATCATTTCATATTTTCAATTCGTTTCGTAAAGATAAAATACATATATATTGCGTCGTGTTTTCACTTCTTTAATTTTATTTCTCGTCCTAACACGAAAACTGAAAAAGAATTTCAAATAATTCGCTGAATTAGTTCAATTGTAATCATAAAATATGTATAAAACTTGTCCCGCAAAAGAAATGTTTAGGTGACATAATTTGTACGTAATTAGGACGCTATCATAGACTGAAAGTGCCATATTTTAAATTTTCATTCCGCATTACATAGGCCCTATCTTTACGCGAATTTCAATCTGAATTTATTTCTGGTCTTTAGGTATCTTAGACCGCGATGGGGTGGGGGAGAGGATGTTTGAAGGAGTTGGCTACGTCCTAGATAGTAGGTAGGCCTATATCCTGGTATTTGTCTGGTATGACTCAAGAGAACCCTGGTAAAACGTAAGTCAGATTGGGCTGTCGCTGGGATCGTTTCCAGAACCTTCCGTTTGTTAAGCCTACGCTCCACCAACTGACCAACGGCCACGCGCTATTTCTTTATGCAATTAAGTACATCATCTGATACGATTTAACACATCATGCGAGGCTTTTAATAATTTCGTGTGAAGAACAGTTTTTGAAATCATTAATAATTATAATCTGTGTATAAGCACATTTTCAGTTAGATTACTCACGTAAAATAGAAGACGAAAAGAAGTAAACAAACAAAGCAAACTATTGTACAGAAAAACAAGTTTCTATGTCATGGAGACACATTGTGCTAAACTTAACAATACTGGAAATCTCGATTAATATTTAGGCCAAACAAAAGATGAAACCTTTAACCTGGCCTATACATTCTCCGCCCAAAGTTTTCAGTTTCTAACTGTGCTTCCATCCCTTGGGATTGTTGTGGCCTGTTTTTAATTTATGTCTTAAATCGTTGTGCATATAATGGCACGTCCTGCAAATAAAATTTACGTTACTATCAAGAATTAACACGTAAATCAAAATTGGACCTCACTGTGACACACAAGCGTCTAAACCTGAGTTAGAATTGAAAGTTTGGTGTCCTCTCTATTAAACAAGAAACGAAATTAACTGTTGCTCTTGTGTTTGGTTTCAGATACTAACTTGATCTTTAATACAATCGAGTTCTCCAGTATGATTTATTAGGGAGCTAGGGCGTTAAGAATTGACGAATCGTTAAATAAATTTAAGAACTGCTTTGAAATACAATCTATTCGTTAATTAACGATTCTTTAAACTCTTAACGAAAGTTGGTGAAACCCACTATAGAACTGAGACAGAAATTTATTAGTTCATCAACTTAACGTGTTTGTATTTTTATAGTAGCTCCGAAGCGAAGTAGGGTATACGTAGGTATTTTCGTGACACTGGCAACTTCGTGATACATTGCAATTTTTCTCAGTGACTGCATTACCAAGAGTTGTCGGGTAACAATTAATATGCAGAATGTAGGTAATACTTACGAAGACACCTGGTGTCTAGAACTTTAATTTGTCTACTGTTGATAATACCGTGGTATTACAAAGTGCAATATACCACGAAGTTAGCAAATGTCACGAAATTACCAAACGTTTACCTTATTCATGGATAAGTTCTCTGTCTTCCTGTGAAAGCTACATACCCTTAAGCCCCGGATCACACATGCGATGCGGGAGCCGCACTCAAGCTTATGGGCCATTGAAATAAATGGAGTGGTTCACACATACTGCGGCTGCGGGACGGTGCCGCAGACCTGCCGCATTGCCCATAGCGGTACGGCGACCATGCGGGAGCCGCAAGTGCCTTACGGGCCATTGTACAGCATTGGATGGTTCACACTAGCGGCACGGGAACCGTGCGGTTTCTCTCTTTTGGAATCTTTTTTTTTCTTAATCTATTCTTTCTTTTCTCAACTGTTCAATTATAAAAATGGAGATTCTTCATATTTTTCTCTATTTTAAATAGAGAATTATAAACTCAATAATAATAATAATAAAATAAAGTCTGACCGAATATTAAAATGAATAATTGGAGGTATAAATTGATAACTTATTTTGTATTGAAAAATGATGTTATCCTTACTTACTTACTTGCTCTATGGCTTACGGAAATTGCAAGTTCGTCGCCGCAGTAGCAAACGATCGCCATCGGGTTCTATCCTGGGCAAGATCAAGCCAGTTTTCACTACAGACACTTATTTCTCCAAGATCCATTCTAATATTGTCCTCCAAACGCCGTCTCCATCTTCCCAACGGTCTCTTTCCCTCCGGCTTTCCAATCAAAATGGAATATAGTCTTTGTTTTTCTCCCATCCGAGCTACATGGCCTGCCCATTTCAGTCGTCGCGATTTTATTATTCTTACAACATCAGGTGAGTCGTATACTCCGTGGAGTTCTTTATTATGCAGTCTTCTCCATTCTCCAGTCATCTCATCCCGTTTTGGCCCGTATATTTTTCTCGAGACCTTAATTTCAAAGACCCGTAATTTTTGTCCATCTGCTAAGGTCGTACTCTAACTTTCGTAACCGTAAAGTATTACCGGCACAATGACAGTTCTGTATATTTTCAATTTCAACTTCCTTGATATTAATCTCGGAAAAAAGGATAAATCGACCAGCACAGGTTCTTCGAAGTGGTAGAGTTCGAGTCCAAGAGGAACATAAAAATTGTCAGCCTTTAAATAATAATCTAGGGGAAAATATGAACTTAAACAAAATAATGGTAGCAAACCAGGGTTGGCAAAAACTGCCCCCCCCAAAAAAAAATTGGTTTTTTTTTTGTTTAAATGTTTTGCTTTATTTATTTATATTACATATGGATAGAAATAAGTTTGTTTGTCCTTAATGCTCTTATGCAGCAGCGAGGTTATGAAGGACAGGACCTACAGCTACAGCTCAAAGTGGAATCCGAACCAGTAGAATTCAAAGTGGAATTCGATTTGCACCTGAGAGAGATTGTCCCCCACCTGAACTCGAAACCGGGACCCCTTGTTTACAAGCCGAAAATTATATAAAATTATCGCAGATAGTTTAATATGTGAAATCGTCACAATGAAGTTCACACTATTTGTGGCCTTTTTGCTTTTATTTATTTATTGGTTTAAACCAATTGATATTTTGAAAAAAAAAAAAAACTTGTTTAAACTACCTTGGTTTAAACCAGCCAACCCTGAAGCAACCCCCCTCCCCATATAAACTGTCACTCCCACCTACATGAGAATACCTTCAGCACTTGAAAATTTCCACACTTGCAGGTACAATATTCTCACTATATGGTAGGAACATTCCAATGAAAATAATAATAATAATATGGATGGAATTGTCTACGAATTTTCTTGCTCGTAAATGCACTGTAATACACGGTTTCTTAAAATTAATAAAGCAGTTTTTATTTTTGCACTGAGAAATAATTTTCATACAAATGAAATATCAACATTATTTCATTTTAAATAAAAATATATCGGTTTGGAAATAGGACAACTGATCTTATTTTAAAACCAGCATGTTCTCAATTTGAATAAAAAGAGAAACTTGAAATTTCATTGCTAAGAAAATTACTTCTACTATTGCACAAACGTGCGCATTCATTGCGATAGTTCTTTAAACTGAGATTCGTCCTTGAACGCCGCAGAGTGTTCGCAGACAAACCGCAGCATGTGCGAACTGTTTGTGCGGCTGCCGCAAGGCTCCCGCACCGCATGTGTGAACTAGGGCTAATATGAAATACAAAGATATAGTAAGATGTACAGTATCAGTTGATGATATTGCTTCACATGTAGATACTCTTACATCAGCTAATAATCATATCAAATTTGAAAGCAATTAACACAAAGAGCCACCTCACAAGATGTTGCACGCAGTTCGTTTGACGAGTGGGGTTCCTACAGGCATATCAATATAACCTTTCCACACATTTTCTAATCTAATTTTGAATTCTTCTCAAGGATTGAGATTTGTATGCATGTCTTCTAAACAACATAAGTCTAAATTTTAGATAACGGAACCTACGTGGTAAATTTTCTGTGCTGAACTCTTCCAATCATAACTTTGCTCGAATATAATTGTTGGGTACAACTTTATTGTTACGTCATAGTTGTCGATAATTTACTCCATTCTTTATTATTACTTGTCACATTGGATATCTCTTACAGCTCCGAAATTCCACATTTTTTCCACATATGTTTATAGATACATATTTTGACTTTTCACGTGGAGTTTGTCGCAGAGGTTTACGGTTACACTATATGGAAATGAATGTCGGAATAAACTGCCTCAGGATGGTATCCAATATGGATTAAACCTGTTGCCATCCTAGGACGTAACACGCTTCAACGCCATTTTTGTTAGCCCTCGACATCTATAACTACCTTCAAAAGTCCAGCTCGGGCACGACAGGATTGTAGGCGAAGCAACAACTGGTACCTCTGGCGAGTTATCAAGTTGACGTCATAGCAGCGAGAAGATAGAAACCACGTGATACTGCAAATCGCACTCTTTCGTATTCGTCATATCATCATCGAAACAGATCACATCCTTTTTAATGGTGTTTCATCTCATTCAGTACGCGTAATATGAACTAATTGCGCATAACATGTGTAGCAAAGAGTGGATCAAACAACTATTTACCATCAAGAACCATGTGTAGAAACAAGAACAAAAAACATGGACTGGTAATCAAACGATAGCATGACAAATCTCAACATGCGAACTGAATAGCTTACTAGCGCCAAGGACTTTCCATAAAAATTATGCAGTTTGCCAACTCCTGTTTCCTGCAACTCCATCTTAACATGCAAAATGTATTTATTAATCTTAGTTACTTCCTCTTTTTAGTACTGTCATAAATGCTGCACGCATGTACAGCAGTAGTTTTCCTCAATATAAAAGTTCCAAAAATCAATTTAGAATTTCCTTTTGACTTTACACTAAAAACATGGCTGTGTCAATACAACACTTTCCGGTGTTCCGGGGTAAATACAACTTTTTGGTGCTCATTGAACAATAAACGGTGTTGATTTCAGTGATTCATCACAATGGATGTAAGGTAGATTGATTCAACACAGTGAATATAAGGTGTCGTACTGGCAATATCACAGTGTTGAGTTGAAATTGTCAACACATTCAAATGTTGAATCACCTATATCAACACCGTTTGTTGTGCTGAATGGATACGTAAACGTCATAGCCACCTTGGGACACCGGGAAAGTTGCTGAATTAACACAGGCATATTTTTTGTAGTGTCATAGATTGTACGCTCTTATTTTAGTTTACAGTGTACACGAATATTTATTTGTTTAGAGTAAACTGGTGTTACGTTGAGAGAAACAACGTGCAATCACCTCTAACTGCTGTGACTGCAGCAACACCCAGTCTCGTTGAAGCCATCAGTTTGCACACCAAACCCTGCTTACGCCGGCAATGATGACACGTTTCCGTAAGATATTTCCCAATTCCAATGGAATGGTATTGACTTTGCTTCCTCAACATGTTTTTCGGAAATATATTGATCTAAGTGGAAAAAGAACCTAAAACTCCATCTTCAAAACATTCTTTCCATATTAATTTATTTGTGGCATTGATCTCTGTATATGATCGTGGTTCGTACAGTTGTATCAGAACTCTCGCATTGCACAATACATTTTACCGCATTTCCTTTAAATGTAGTTGTTTTGCTCAAGTTTCTTTCGAACTTTTAAACCTATTACTTCGTTCAAAGATAATAATTAGGAAACTTGAGTAGAGTTCTACACAAAGATAGTTAAAAACTAACCCTGTTGATAATTATAGACCTGTAGAAACTTCTGTGAATAAATTACATACCAGCAAGGAGGGGGTTGGATATTCACATGATTTACGTTTGTCAATGGATAGAAAATTTCCACTTTTGTTGACCTCATTAGAATGTTGTTCCCAGGCACAGCATTATGGCAAAATTCTTGTAGCATAAAAGCAAAAATTGGGACCATACTTTGTACTTATTTTGAGTTGTGAAATACATGGTAGCAAGTTGGTAACTAATTTTTAGCAATAAAATATTTTAAAAATTCTAACTTGAGAAAAAGTTGAAACAATTTTATTAAAGTACAATGACACAAAAACGATGTCATTCCATTTCATAGCGTTCCATTACTCAAATGAAAGCTTATTATATCAACGGGAAAATATTCTCCCACGGCTTACACTTTGGCTTGATCCATTTCCCTATTACGCCAGTGTCACGCGTTTTTTTGTACATTTGTCAACAAATATTTCATATATTGAATTAACTGCTTTAATTTTTCAACGCTGAAGAAACATCCCGTATAACTACATCAACGATAATATTTCGAAAAAACAAAACAACAACGTAACCTTTATCACGTTACAGTATTTGTTCCATTTCCATTCCATTGTTCAAAAAAAGGAAAAAAGTCCATCAGTTATAGATGAACTCACTGTCAGTACGGGTACCCGTGTTACATCGTAAAACCATTAAATATTTTACGGTTAATCAACCGTAAATTCAATGGCAGAAACAGGGTGAAAGCCATTTTACGGTTTCAACGTAAAACCGGTGGACTTTGTTTTACTGATAAGCAATCATTACAAACGGTATCATAATGCATTTATTTCCTTCCTACATAAGTGTGGGTTTAGCTTTGTGAAGTATAGCATGCCTCAAGAAATCAGGACGTACTTTTTTTTTTTTTATTTTTGTAAATGGCAATAGAAGTTGTATCCAAAGCATGCGTTTGTCGTTACAGTCGTAGACTTTGGATCAACAGTGACGAGGTACGTGAGTTCGAGACCCGCTGTCAACCATCCTCATTGCGTTTTCATTCACATTTAATTCGAAAGAGCGGAAGAATATTCCATCTTACGATAGGGGAAAGAGGGACTACTTTTTAGAGCGGATTTTCGTCTGCGAAAAGATGAGAAATTTCCTTTCGAAGAAAGATGGGATGGATGATAGCTCTTTTCAATGAAAGTGTGTCCTTTTTAGAAGAATTTCTAATCGTAGTCCATCGAAAATTATTACTCTTTTGAGATTAAATAAAAACTACACAATATGACGTTAAAAAAGCAAAAAGAAGCAAACGGGTTCATTTATTCATAAGTAGTAATACAAAAAGTAATGTTCCTATAAATCTAATAGAGAAAAACTTGGCCTCGGTCGGAATAAACTGCAGCTGCCGGCCAAGGATCCAACGCTCTAACGCCTATGCCAGCCGAACAACTGCGAGACCACGTCTTCAAAATGGTCTTTATAGTCCAATCAGGTACTTTAGAACAAGACTCAAAGATGTTTATTGAATATATTATCCTCCTGACATCTTCTGGTATATTACTTTCTTTGAGAAAAAATATCACTGGTCCGGATTTTTGGTGGAGAAAAAATTCTGAATTTCTGATTTGGTAGTGATTATTCTTTTTGGTGGAATTTGGTAGAGATACAATTACAAATTTACCTCCAAAGACCGTGTACTGACTTGAAATCGTTGTTTCAATAACACCCCAATACATTTTCATTTGTGGTGTTCCACCAAAACTCCTAACCCTAGACTTATTATGTCTTTTGCTGCCATTTCAACCAAACGCGATTAATTTCACAATAGGAAGTCGTATATTGATCATCTTCGCGGTGAACCACTGCAAAAGGATCAGGAATCCGTTCTTAAAGAATAAATTATACACGTAAACTATGAGAATCCCATCTCAAAATATCACATTTTCTATTTAAAGCGAGAGTGTTTTATGGAAAGCAATATTTTATTGTAAATCAAAATTTTTTGAAGAAAACATTTTCTGATCAGAAAAAGAGTGAACGTTTCCACTCTTCTGATTAAGTGTGTAGATTTTTTTTTATAATTTCACGTGAGGAATTATAGGTAGTATCTCAACAAAAGCTCTGGCCGCTACTTTCCTAGTTTCTGCTCTGGATAAGTGTGCGTAGAAAAACGTCATCTCTTAAACGAAACGGGTTGAGACCAAACGTTGTCAGTTCAGCCCATAAGATATTTCTTTTAAAGTTTCAAATTAACGATGGGATTGCTATCTACAAGTGATTGGTGATATAATCAGTTCCTAAAAATATTGTTGCGTTCTAGCAGTGTACTTTAACTAAACTTCATTTCTCTCTCGACACTATGTAGTGCCAACCTCGGTAGCGGTGTAGTGTAGGGCACTGGGTTACCGTTCATGCGGTTGCGGGTTCGAATGTTTGTGGACTTTCAACTCATTGCATTCATATAAACGTGACGGACCAATGTCCGTAGTTACTAAAATGGTCCATATAAAATAAAGTTTACGAAAGTTTATTTTAACAGTATGGAGTGTATAGCCACAAATATCAGACAATCTGGAACTACAAGATAAATTAGTTTGCACAAGCAAACAAAGGATAACAGCAGAAAGTTCTCTCTCTCCCTCTCTCTCTCTCTCTCTCTCACTTTCTTTCTCTTTCTCTAAAACACATTGTCATATAAATCAGTTCACTTGTTTTAATTCGTTGTTTCAAAATTATGTGGCAATTCCAAAGCTGAAACCAGTCTTCATTTCCAAAGACTATTCTTCGGGAAAAAATAAAAGCATTTCAATATACTATGGTGCAAAACGATTATTTAAAGTTTACAATTTCATATGTATTTCAATCCTATCATCCGTATCAAATGCAATCTATTTCACTAATCAACACTGAAAGCTTATATTTGACCTTTTAACAAGTCTGTCTCGTTGAACACAAAAGTGAGCGAGTGGACATTAAATCAAGTGCTGGGTCGCTAGCTATTACTCATATCAAGCAAGCTCTGGCAAATTAATTGCATTTTGATAACTCGGAATGGCAATGGAAACTAATTACTACTACTAACGATGAATTTTCCCTAGTCACCGTCATATGATGCAGATCCATGAAAATAATTAATACTTATTAACTTCGTTAATGCTTGGTAGACCAAAAGCTAATTAAATTTTGTTTCAACTAAAATCTTCTTGCTTACCCGAGGAACAATGTTTCATTGTACTTTAAATCATTCATTCTTTACACTTGTAACCACTTTACACATCTGTCTTGGATAATGCTTTAAAGGTATAAGCCGAATGAGGAAGGTAGCTGCGAGAGACTGTCTTGACGATACCATTCGGCTGGTGCGACTGCGGAAAACACTGAGAAACTTCGATTAGGGTACCGGCTTGAGTGAAACTCGAACTCGCTCACTACATCTCCGGTGTTTATCCGAAGTTATAAATGTAATCACTAGACTAGAAAAGCCGGTTTCACTAAAATCGGGCAAAACTTGACCCGGTGACTCCATCATGACTCCGACTAATTCGGTTACCCGGTTTTGCTCCAATTGACCAGACCAGACTACAAATGACCAGTCTTGGCCTCGGTAATTCGATGATGGAATCTTGATCCTGTGACCTGGTCTTGAATCTATTTAACTTGTCTTGTTTCTGTGTCCTGAACCAATCAACATTGTATTTTATGAGATTCCTTGAGAAGTGAGATCATGTATCTTAAATGACATGAACTGACCTATGTGCTGTATGCTTAAATATGATTCATTACCTGTACCCACATTATTAACAAAATGAAAAAAAAAAACTATATTCAAATTATATACTATGAGTGTTGAAAATATAATTTTCTACATAAAAGTTAATAAACTGTATTTTAGAAGCAACTCCAGTCAAATTGTTCCAGGAAATTGTGATATACGAACAATGCTAAAAATCATTTTCAAAATGTATAGACTACAGAGAAATCTATGAAAAGCAGTTAGCAAATTTCATGAAAAGACAACATAACTCATTTTCATACATAAGTGTTATAGAAGATAGTGTCTAAATTAAGCATGAGAAAAAACAACAAAAACGCAGTATCTTGTTTGTATATGTAAATTCTTTCTAACAAACCAAACCAGCAATTAGTCTTTAAAGTTTCATCATCCCAAACTTTAAAACTTCACACGCTCAGACCTGTGCGAAGTCGTATTTTTCAAGCTCTTGTGGTAACATCCCAAGCCCTTGTCAGCCATGAAAGATACACAGTTCAACCGCAATAGACTATATGAATGAATGAATGAATGAATAGGGAATGAATTAAAAACTCTTTGGTCCTCCGGATCGAAATCGGGCATCGGGTCAGACCGGGCCCAGTCCAAAACTTTACCCGATGATCCGTTTCAGCTCTGATGCTGATATCAGTTTCGTAAATTAAGTATAATTCTGATTTCAGTTACTGAAGTTGATCTTTTCTTTATCAACTTCAATAATTTAATTGACTGAATTAACTCTTATTAACATCCTAAACGAGATAATGATGTTGTAAGAACGGGACGTACAATTTTTGGTAGAATGATCTCCGAATTAGTGCGTTCAATTGACCTTGCTGGAACTTCAATTTGTGACCACAAAACAGCATGTTAACCTCTCGACCAACCCGCAATCTATCTCTGATTTAATACTGTCTCAATACTTTTAACGAAATGATCTTCGGCAAATAACATAACACCGGAAATTTGATGAAGAAGAAAGGCTTATCCCACTGCAAAGTCCAATCTGGAATTATTCTGTAGTGATTCCCTTCGAGAGCATAGTATGTCATGTAAGAGGTGGATAGCTCTTACACCGGCCAGGTTGCTAATTGTAGGTACCATGATTCGTCTTAAAAACGGAAGGAACATTCTAGATGACTTCACTCACAGTATGGTTAATACTTCTCTATACATATGGTTGCAAGCTACTCTATCTTCCAACACATATTCGTAGACTGTAACTTCTTCCACTACGCAGTACCTGGCCATTTCTTGCAACTGTTATAAGTTGATCAATTCTGTGCAAAATTAGAAGTTTATGACAGACAGGTCGCTGAGGTTTGATGTTATAGATAAATGACAATAATGAAGAGTTAAAACACAATGTGAAGTGACAGGGGGCGTTAATAGTTATTCTTTTCTTCTGAAAATTACTCTTCTTGACGTTAGACTTATTTAAAGATGAATTTACAATAATATAAGAAGCAAAATATTTTTTTAAAGACAAAACCAACGCTCCTCCGTATATCAAATGTACTGAGATCTAAGAGGGTTAGAGACGGATTGTTAAAATAATTAGAGAAAGCTAGCCAACATGTAAAGGTCCTGCCAGTTTTAGTCACTTAACTTTAAACCAACATAAAAACGAAGATCACTGCTACTATTAAGGCCATATTGTCAAATCTTACAATGGAGAATGCTAAATAAATGAAAAGAACCAGTTTCAAGGTCAAAGTCATAGTTTTCCCCACCCTTTGAAACCACGAGGATTCTAATGGTGTATAGCTCATCCCTGTATGACTTGTAGTTACTGAGATATTGGAGAGGGGTACAAATACAATGAAACTAGTAATGACACAATGAATTATTGACATTTTGAAATGTAAAAATTTTTTGTTAACCTCGACATATATACATACTTAAACTGTCGTGCAAAATTTTACAATGGAATCGTATGGCACCGACGAAATATTTAACTAACAACAGAGGTGAAACTTGTGTTTAAACTCCAAAGAAGCCGTCGATATCTGGCTGAAACTTTGTGATGTTGCATGTTAAATATTTGTTGGTGGCGAGGAGATGCTGTAACTACGCCTTAGTTCACAGCGAGTGGGTACAGCAGCAGTGGCTGAGAAAGATTTGCATACTGCACTTCCTAGTTGTGGTCAGTTGTTTTAATTCATGACTTATTTTCTTTCAGAGGTATCATTATGAAACTTTACAATTTAAAGAAAATATTTAGTGCAAGTTTATACGCAGATTTTGTTGATATCAAAAGGTTCACTTTCAACTTATAATATGTTGTTTTTAAGGAAATATTTTAATTTTGTTTGGCACGAAAACAGTTACGTAGAAATTACTAAGTAGCATATAACCCTTTTTAGTGACATGTTACAAGCAGTCTTGAAAACTTTTATGTGTGGTCAAGAACTAATAGTCCGGCAGCCGAGGGGTTATACCCAAAACTTTTGTATAAAATTTTTATATATTGTTGATAACTTTCAAGTAGGATCTGTTTGAGACGAAAATGGATTATGCCACTTTGTCACCCTTGAGCAACTCCCACAACCCAAGATGACGTCCGCCGATGCCATTACTGTTCAATGCATTGTGCCATATGACTGAATAATGTCATATAACACATCTAAATTTTGGTATTAAGGGCTTTTATCATTAGTAACTTTGAAATAGAGTCTATTTTAGACGAAAAGCTTGATGACATTTTGTCATCTTTGAACAACTCTCACAATTCAAGATGGAGTCCGCCAAAAACGTCACCCTAATATCACGTGTTACACTCAAAATGTTGATACGAACTTTTTATCGTTGATGACTTTTAAGTAGGGTCTATTTGAGAAGAAAATAACTGATGACACTTTATCACCCTTAGGTAACTCCCATAATTCAAGATGGCGTCCGTGGATAAGGTTACTAATCAACTCATTGTGCCATATGACAGAATAATAGCGCATGGTACATTCATTTTTTTTTGTTTTAAGTTTTTTAAATGTTAATAGCTTTGAAAAAGAGTCTATTAAAAAGAAAAAAAACCTGCTGTGATATCTTGTGTCATTTAGGAATTCCCACTATTCAAGATGGCATCCGCCAATAGCATCACGGTTCAACACACCGTGTCATATGAGTCAATAACGTGCAGTATCTCGGAAACTATAAAGAGGACAGAAAACACTACTCTGTTACTCACCCATGTTAGTTCGAGATTTTCAAACTGGTAAGTATTGCAGTCATCTTGAAGGAGCATAGTGAAATAGTCAACTTTAAGCAGCGTTAAAGCGGCTGCTTCAACAGTGTATTCACGAAGATATATTTTTGAACTAATTTTCTTCCAAGCGTGCTTTCATACATAAAAGAATGTGGTTAAGACTAAAAAAAGTGCATTTAATTAGTTCTTTCGACTCCTCTGGTTTAAACTTCTGTAGCTGACTTTATGTGAAAAAGTGAGAACCACAAGCCTGAAAAGTTAATTGCATCAGGAGCATCATTTTCCTAAATATGCCAAGGTATCATTAATATATTTAACATTGGCGTTTGTTATCTTTAATAAATACGGCATTGCTTTTAAACATTTATATTGGTACAGGCTCTAGTTCATAAGAGATGTGCTTCATAACTACTGTTCGAGAGGTAGCCTGCAATCCAATTATTAGGGGGGAAATGAGGCCACTATCACGGAATATATTATTTGAGCCAATTGAAGTGTTTTCATTTGGTTTGGATACAACCATACACCTAATAATAGATAGGATTATCACGCTTCCACATTTCTGGCTACGCTAAAACTAATGGGTTCTTTTACAGGAGCACATGCTTTCGAATGCAACCGCTAGGTAGCTCTGCCATAGGTCTCATATGCTATTAGGGAAGCGTGCTAAGTCTATCTACGCGTATTATGAGGTATATGATACAAACATAATGAGTTTTGGTATTGGCAAGAGAAAGTTTGATGTTCAAAACTTTGCATTTGCTTCCTTCCAATCGTTAAAGCACAATGACAATTAACAAGGCCGCTTAGTCTCTACTTTATTCCATCCCTATCCACAGCATCTGATGATATTCTAACCTTCATTTCCTCTTTGTGCTTGTCTTGTATTGTACCTTTACTGCCTTCACACAACAGTTGCAAGTTATTTTCGAGTTTGGCGGAAGTATGCAAACTTAATATGATCCCAAGGTTTCGGGACTTGCAATTGAGGATAATGACGATGATACCACCTTGCATGTGACCCTATCTCATGAATGACGAATCTATCCATATATCAATCCACAAAGCATTCAGAAACCCAGGATTATACAGCATGACACTTGTATTTAAGAAAACTATCCTCAATAGTACAAGGATATCTTTTCATGGACCTGAGGTGCACTAGGACGTAGTGAGGGTAGTTAGTGCATCCTGCAGCGAAGAAGTAGAGAATCAAATTGAGGATCGTAAGCCTGTGTACATACATGCCAGTCACCTTCTTTCTTTGCCTTTACCTCATTTATAAAAAAACAGACTTTTTGAGCACATCAAACAAGAGATGACATATTATATTGGCATCCTAAAATAATGATGAAATAAAATAACTAATATTCTGTATGATTCAATCATATGACACAATTCGTTGAACAATGACGCTATGGTTCCATCTGAAACTGCAAGTGTGGCCTAAGGATGATATAGGGCCAGAAGCCATTTTAATTTCAAATAAACTCTACTTCAAATTGACTAACAATAAAAATACTTAATACCAAAATTGTGTGTGTGACATATGACATTTTCTGTCATAAGACACAATAGGTTGAACAGTCACGTTATCCACGAACGCCATCTTGCAATTAAGTCAGCCATTTCCATCTCAAATAGACTCTTCTTCAAAGTTACTAACGATAAAAAATACTTAATAACGAAGTTTGGGTGTGTTATATGACATTATTCAGTCATATGGGACAATACATTGAACAGTGACGTTATTAGTGGACTTCATCTTGAATTATGGGAGTTGCTCAAGGGTGACAAAATGTCGTTAGTCATTTTTATCTTAGATAGACTCTACTTCAAAGTTACTAAAGAAAAAAAATATTTCATACCAAAGTTTGGGTGTATAATGTGACATTATTCACTCATACTGCACAATGCGTTGGACAGTGACGTTATTGGCGGACTCTATCTTAAATTATGAGAGTTGTTTAAAAGTGACAAAATGACATAAGCCATTTTCATCTTAAATAAACTCTATTTCAAAATTACTAACGATAAAAAGCATTTAATACCAAACTTTAAGTGTGTTATATGACATTATTCAGTCATATGGCTCAATGCATTGAACAGTTATGGTATGGGCGAACGCCATCTTGAATTGTAGAAGTTGCTCAAGGGTGACAAGGTGTCATCATCCATTTTTGACTCAAATAAACATTACTTAAAAGTTATCAACAATAAAAAAAAACTTTATACAAAAATTTTGGGTTCGCGCCAAAAACTTCATTTGGTTGCCGGACTATAAGTAATAAACAAAAATGTGTCCTCGATAAACTTCTATAAATCAAGGAGTTTAGGATAAATCAACCTAAGGAAGTACCTAAAGTCCACCTTATATCTGACTCAATCGCTGTAGTTTTACATGATGCTTCTTGGGTCGTAATTCTCTTGTAAAATAAAATATATTACTACAAGAGTATCCTAAATTACTAGGTAATAGTCAATGTAATGGAGATAAAGGATTATTACCAACGCTGGTACACCTTGCCAAATTACTTAGTTTGAATATTGTACATGAAAGTATATTTCTTTATGCATCCATGTACAAAAGGTCAATTAAGACTACAAACAGTAACGAATTATCGTCACTAACCAACAAGATTGCATAGACTTTACATCGATGGACTCAAATTCAACAAACCCATAACAATGCTTACAATGTTATAATGTATCGTTCCATATGAAACGTTCTCTTCTTCCTTGGGTTTTTTTATTATTGAGTTAGTCTCACTATGAAAGCTGTTGCTCGCTCACAACATAAATTAAAAATATCATGCCAAAGATGATTCCCTTTCGATGGCTAAAAATACGAAACAGAGATTAATTACTTGTTATAACAAGCATCAGGTTGAATAATAATGTTCTTCATCGATCAAAAATCAGTGATAAAATCAGTGCAATAGATAATCAGTCCGTTCCGCAATACGAAAATTCCAGCTTACATTTAATATAAATCTAAAATGAACTGATTATAGATTCCACACCATTAAATTAATCCTGTAACTTAATATAGCAAAGTCGTTAAGACAATAATGGACTTTGATTTAACTTCCCTCGAATAATGAAGAAATTTCAACCGTTACAAATGGAAGTACGTCAAGTATTATTATTGTGGAATCTTTATCTTACAGATATACTAAACTGATGGAAAGAGGATTTTGTCACTTGATGGCTACCTAGTCCTCATATTACCAATAATTATAAATGGAATGGAAATACACAACTATGATCAATAAGATATTAAACAATAATTACACAGGATTTATATAACCAACATGTAAAATAACATATTAAAATGATGTCTAATTTTGAGATATCAAGGATTTCAGAACAACATTACATTTTGCATGAGATTATCACGTTACAAGAGAAAACTATTCTCCTCGTTATGCACCACAGATATGCAGAAGAGTTGTGTTCATAGAAATGCAAATAAATTCATGAAACAAACAGTATTTATTTCTGTATTATGGAACACGAGATTCATTAATCTTCAGCTACGTTTACAACTGCCCAATTACAGGAATGATTGTGTTTCAAGTGATGATATTTCTAACAATCTGCTATGAAGAATTTTTGCACATTAAAAGAATCTAGACCCCGTATAAACTATCACTGAAAACTCAACTTCATGTAAGGAGTGGATGACAAGTCTCAGCACAGCGATACGTATAACACATCACTTTCAAAATAAAATTCTAGCGCTATAGTTCCATACACATATAAAGTATAACATAAAGTTTCCCTTCGAGTTATCTTTTAATAACATTTAAGAGAAATGTTCCAACTGCTGTCAAGTTTAATGTGTAAACCTTATGAGGTCTTAGATTATCATCAATAACATCTTCACTTTATATCAAATGGATGATCTAAATTAAAAGTCGTTACACGAGTGCTAATATCCTGGTGTAACGAATGCGAAATTGCATCATTTCGCAATACCCAATAAGATCAGCATTACATTCTTATTATAAATCATTTGTTTCTCTTTTTAGTTTCTGGTTTAGAACATTCTATCACATTTTTCATAAAAGATGCAAAAGATTGAACACAAAATTGCATTTACTCAAACAGCAACGTTATTCGTATAGATATGTATTATTACTTTTGGATGAGATTTCCCACATCGCTTCGATGAGCTTGTGTTCCGGGAATAATAATTCATGGAACGTTCAGCGTAGCAAGAATAAACAAGTTTTAAAATAAATAAAATCATGTTTCATAAATTGAGCTCAAAACAAGTTTGTAATAAACATGCAAGACGGTAATGGACTGTTTATTTGGACTATATGCTATCAATTACCATCAACACACAAACATTTATCTTTTTATATGACTACTATATACTATATGAAATATGGTTTCAAAGAAATCAAGGCCGCAGTTTATTATACTTTGCTGTATAGAATGAATGATGTAATAGCAATGATATCAAAACTCCAAGGATTAAGAATAATGTTAAAAAATACTCCAGGTAAATACATTGTAAGATATACTATGCAGATTAAGACATTTACGCAAGGCGCAAGACGCTCAAAACGAGAACTTTCTTTATTCTACAGATTTACAAGATGCTTACAGGATTCTGCAACTTATCAGATATTTTTGTAAAACACAGTATTTTTGCTGTTGTTGCAAGAGATGTGAGGTACTATCATAGAGGAAAGAGTATCTATTGTTAGCGCACGATAACAGATTGACATCGGAGCAAATTAAAGAAGCCTAAAGTTGAAAATTCTGAAACCTTGGCCCAACAAGATTGAAAATTTTACTGTTAAAAATTTTCGGTCAGTTCAATGGAAAAAGTCAGGCAACGGGGTTGAATGGAACGTGACAAACAAGAATCAGAAACCCTTCAGTTTTTCCAAAAGATTAGAAGTACGACATATTGTTAAGTAATATTAATGATATTTTATATTTTAGTACAACATACATAATTTATAATTTTCGTGAGCCCTCTCATGACAACCCCCGTTGAACGAAATCTTCTAAAAGAAACACTACTACGGCATTTTAATGATGATATTAAATAGCAGAGTAAAGATTTCCTTCTCTTACTTTGCGTTTCTAATTGAATTTGATAAGGATTTAATAAACAGCATGCATTTCAATATAATGATTCAAATAGAAAAAAATACACTGAAGTTTAAATGTGTGAATGTCATAATGCTACGTTATGCTACGTTAAATGTGTAAAGTATTGACAGTAAAAAGAAATAAAGGTGAGTATTGCAGCGGTGATAGAGAAAAATGCCAAAGGGAAAAGGTCCTCAACTAACCGACGAGTATCGCATTAAAATTTCCGTCATTTTCTGTATGTAGAAGAGAAATGGACATTTGTAAAGTCGTAAGTTTCATAACGCTATAAAAGCTGAATTGGAAGGAATTTCGCCATAGCCCCAGAAAATTTCGTAAACTTTAAATAAAAATTCTGATAACATCCTTTTTCTAAAGGATTTAGAGACATTGATAGCTTATATACCGTACGTTAGAGAATACTGAGAAAGATGGGGATGCATGTTACATTTATCGTGGCCACCATCTTGATAAAACTTTGGTAAACTTTATCTTATATGAGCCAGTTTAGTAACCGTTGACTTCGGCCCATTACGATTATCCGTCACGTTTCAGTTAAAAAACACACATGCCTCTGCTGGGACCTTCAGGTCGTTGGTCTAACACCTTAGACCGCACGGCTAACCGGTCAGCGCCATCATCTTGAGTTTTGCTCTATCCCTATCAAATGAGTAGGAGATCATTTGGAATTTAATTTTGAGGACTTTAGGCAACTTTGGCTCAGGACGGATGGATGATAATGGAACGACTGGGGAAATGAAGATAGGAAGAAACGGGAGAACATCGTGAAAACTCAGGTACACGGTGTTTGTTCACCACAAAGCCCACATGACACGAGCAGGGACCGAACCAAAGACCCGAAGCACCAGAGGTGAGCGCTCTACCATTGAACCACCGTGTATTCTACGAGTAGGAGGTAATGTTCAATATTAGTCTGATCTAGAATTGTACCAGAAATACATTGCTGAAGTCAGTTTTGCCATAATTATTCCTGTGATAATGAAATGTGATATTAGTGGGGTTAGTTTGATTAAAGTAAGGAAATACTCATTCGTGTACTTCGTATTGGTGGTCATGTATTATTTTATTGCTCGCCGCAGACTCCTGGAAATCGTTTGTTTGCATTGATGTAGGCATAGAAACGTCCTGAAGTACTACCAATACAACGTTTTGGGCAAGGCTTTTGTGAACGCAAAAACACATCATTACGCCTTGTGCGTGCGCCTAGTACTTTTAATGCTCATAGCAAAGCGAAACATTTAGGATTTCCAGGCGTCTGCGGCGGAGAATGATTGAAGTAACTAATATGGGCAATTAGGCTATTTTTGAGACACTGGTTAAGATAAGTGACCTACACTGTGTATTAATGTGAAACAAAATAAAATAAACAACTTTACTTTGTACTTACTTTATATTATAAACATTGTTTAAGCTAAACAGGAAGGTTGCGCAGAACAGCGTGTTGACTATGCTTTGATAGACAATTAGTTCTAGTTACTGTCAAGCACAAGAGGGAGAGTAACTAGCTCTGGAGGAATTATTTTGAAAATATGATAAGTCCGGGAAATTAAGATAACTAACAATAAAGTAACTGTTTGCTTGAAATTAATTATTGTAAGATATCATTAAAGTTGCATTCACCTTGGGCTTGTGTTGATTGAATAATTATTAGAGTCTTCTGGCAATTTCACTCCCTTTACTTATAGTGAACTCTTTTCTGGAAGTCTGAAATTACACCGTTTAATAATATCAGCTGTGAGTTGTTCCCTGAAAACCACCCGAGATGTGACTCGCATTTGTCTTGTTTCTTATTGGTCTGCCATCAAGCTTGATCAGCTATTTCTGAAACGGATAAAATCACATTACGTTACGTTGTTTTTGTTTTCGTGTGTATACTAGTATTAAAAGTGAAAATATCTTACATTTTGACTGCTAAGGCCTGCTCGGTAACGTTTAGTTACAGAACAAATTGAAACAAAAGTGGTGCCCTAAAGAGGCTGTTA
>JAGDQP010013881.1:2408-38030 GCA_022664845.1 Lepisma saccharinum
GTAATATTGTGTTAAGTATGAATTTTTAACCTTGGACTTAAGTTGTTGTGTTCGATAATGCCTGGTTCAGGTGAGCGTAAAACTAGGAAGCTGGCCAGGCGCGTTCCCTCTACCGATGAATCTGAGGCTACTGAAGGCATGTAGTGTTGCCAGGAAAAGGAGGAAACTTCTATTAGCTGTACGAGGTGCGGCCATTGGTGGCATTTGAGTTGCGCCAACATTAGTCTGTACTTGTAACTTGTTCTATAGTCTCAGTAAGTCAAGTGCCCTGTGGTACTGTAATGAACGGGTCGAAACTTCACAGGAATTATTGGATGAAGACGGAAATTGGTAGTTCTAAAGTAGAAGCACCCACTGATACTGTGATGAACGAAATGTTGATAGCTTTTGCTTGTATCAGTAGCAAATTGGACCAGACTGAAGCTAGTCTCAATAGCAAATTGGACCAGAATGAATCTAACATCCATGGTCTGAATAGCAAATTTGACCAGACTAAAGCTAGTCTCAATAGCAAATTGGACCAGACTGTAGCTAATCTGAATAGCACATTGGACAATTTTGACAAAGAAAGTCAAACTTTTAGATTATCAATTGAAGATAGTGTCAACAAGTTGACTTCTGAGTTGTCACATGTTAAGTGTTGTCGATCTTACTAAAAGAACGAAGAAACTGTCCAGTAAAGTGCAAAATACTGATCTGCGTTTGAACTCCCAGTTAGAGGAAGTAAATTCCACATGTAAGACTCGTTCTAAGGAACTAGCTACCGAAGTTGGGCTTTTGCATGAAGAGGTGTCCTGTTTGAAAAGTGAGTTCTCGGGACAATCAGTTAATATAGGGAAGTCCGTGTTGTCGGAAGTGACAAAGAGTTCGTATGTTCCTGTCACTTGGCCAAATATAGTATATCGTGGGTTGAGTGCAGGAACCAGTAACAATCATACTATAATTTCGACTACCGTGACTAATAACCAATTAATTACCACTAATAGTGCCTCGTGGAACTTTGGTACTTCGGTCCAGATTCCTTATGAGTTTGTTTTTTCATTACCTGTGAATGTCAGGAATAGGCCTCCGGCTGCAGTTTCTTCTGCTCTATGTAGCATGAAAACTGTATGCTCTGAGAGAGTTAGACATACTGGGTGTGTTACTCAATATTTTGATTTTGGAAGGCCTAGACCTGTAGTAAATCTCGAATTGGGATAGCCGCGAAGTTCTGATAATGATTCTAGTCTGCCTTCAAAACCAATGCTTTTGAGTGACAGCTCAATTTCCTATCTTCTCAGGTCAATTTTTGAACCAGGTTCCTCATGAGTTCTTGAGAAGCTTGGAGCAGAATTTTGACCTGATGAACTTGGGAGACTCTGACCGTTTGCTTGTAGCGGTAAGGCGTCTGTCTGATACAGCATTTGGTTAGTGGTCTCCTGAAAAGATAAAATTCGCACCTATAAGCAATTTAACGAAGCATTCCATGAGAAATTCCGCGACGAGCGCCTTAGAAAGATGAAACTTCGTAAGCCCCGGACTACTAAGTATATTAGTAGCGGATATACTTCAGTAGTTGAGTTCATTTAAGCTCTTACGAAGACGTATCTGGATTTAAACGACACTCCTGATGAATCGGAACTATTGGAAATATTGCTTGAGTCACTTCCTCTTTCGATTGATCGGTTGATGCGATAATTAAAACCGCTCACTGTGGAGCAACTTATTGAAAATCTTAATAATTGGGAGCAATCGGATGTTCACGAGGTGCTCCATATTTTAAAGTTACGTTCTGAACATTGCCAAAAGGTTTTATAATGAGAGAATTTTCTCTCTTTTCGATGTGATCTGGTAACTTTGTCCCTCTCGTGGAAGATGCGCGGTGCGATGCGACGCGAGACCAGATTTCTTCTCTGGCTTATGGAGGGTGAGCTTGTATAATGTTTTACACTAAATAAAAATGTTTTCAAGAATTCTAAACCAACTCTAAAATATTATACATCCACATACAGGTAGTATTTAGTTACTAAGGCAGTATCAACTTTCCTGTTCCTACGTATCTGAGTGGGCTGTAATCTATAAGAAATGAAGTCGATGCAAATTTTGGTCGACGGATGTCTTGTCAGTTGGCTTTGAGACCTTGAAATTCTGACGTGCTTCAAAATTCCGATTGGACTCATTATTTTTGGAATTCAACTACTTTCGAAAACTTGGCAAGTAAGAAGTGCAAGTGGTAATTTTCCCGGATGCAATTTTTTGTTATTTCAGAGATCTATGTGTCGGGTTATTTTGAATTGTGTTTCTGTTTTGATAAAGTGCAACGCGATGGCTTGCTGAATCCGCCCCTCAGAGATGTGGGTTTTGCCGTCAACTTAACCACCTGAAACTCTGATCATTTAGGGAAATGTAACCGTAAATCTCTCTCAGGTTAGTTGATAATAACATTTGCATTGTTTCGTTCAGCTTTCGTTACTTCCGAATGAGAAAGCAAATATAGTTTCGCAATGTTAATCTTAAAATCTTATTCTAAAGAGCTAATGTTTTCATGTAGGATAAAATTACTTTCCCCTACTCCAAGTACCAGTTATCCTAACATTTGTCTCCGTGTTTATTCTCGTTAAGTATACTGCACTTTCTATATTATGATCACCTGGCCCGGAAATTACATTAAAATATGAAATTTTGGGCCTAGTATTTTGAAATTTAAATTTAATTTGGAATCTAACATGTACATTTTGATCGAACAAGGAGATATGAAATTTAAGTATTTTGCAATCCGTTATACGCTGTTTGTGCCTTATGTCGAATTCTCAACGTTTTTTCCTTCCGTTTGAGAATGTAACTGATAGTATCGGAACATACATCTTAATTTGTTAACGTTTTGTTTCATTTTTTGAAAAAAAAAAAAAAAAAAAAAAAAAAAAAATTAATACACAAATTAGAATAGAATTAGAAAATAATTTCGTCTTTAAGCTGATAGTGTTTTATTTATTAAGAAGGTTCACTTACTATTCAGTTTAGTTGCCAACATTTTCTATTCAGAATGCAAGCTTATATGAGGGTCGAGAAGGTAATGTTCTCAGTGCGTTATAAACTTTTGTTTTACTTATTGCGCTGGATAAATAGAACAGATATTATAATCTTCTTTTTGCTGCTGTGATAAAGCTACTAAAATAATAGACTACGGTGAAACTGCCATCTAAAGGGTGGTCAAAGTTTTTTTTTGTTTTTTTTTTCGACAGGGAGTTGTTAGGTTAGCTTTCTGCTTGGTGTCTCCTTTAACTTCTTTTATCCCCTATCTGAATTCCCTTTGAGCTCGAGGGTGACCTAGTCGTTTAAAAGTCGCGTTCCTAATAAAGATTTGAGAGTATGTAACTTTGGGGGAGTTGCTTGTGTCATTTTAGTTTCGGGTCTTAGCATGCGTTTTGTTTATTTTAGTTTAGTTATGGAGGAAACTACACCTTGTCAGAAGTCAAGTGATTTTCTCTTGGGTGAAGGTTTATTTGGGTTACACTGTAGTCAAACTTCTTTGATTTTTTTCTTACTTTCTGGCTGAAGCTTTCGCCTAATCGTATTCATATTAATAGAGAATTTCTACGTTATAATATTTTATTGTATTAGCGAAAGTCTACGTTATCTTTTAGTTCTTTGAAGTCTTGTCAGAGAACGGTTAGCTATTCCTTTTGTACGTGAAAGCGCTGCCCCGAAGATGTTTTGCTGTTGCCTCACTCGCTTACTCATGTGCGGTTTCATGGTCCTCTACGTCTTGAGCTCAGCGTGCCAATTTCGGCATCCGACTTACTTTCTCCCCTTGTTTATGAACTATTTCTTGCACTCCTTACCTTGAATTGAGAATAACTGTTTCACTGTCAAGTTTTTCTCCCCACTCTCCGGTGTGTGACAGCAAGGGTTCGTCCGACCAGTAAAACTGTTGGTTTCTGAGTTAACTTTTGGTAGCCATAAATGTTTCTGAAGCTACCCGGTTTCTCGCTGAGGTGACGCAATGCACTTTCGACGTTGTTTGCTGCCTGCTTCAGACTGCTGTAGAGGTGTTGGGTTGGCGGGCATATTGTGATTTGTTTCTGTGAGTGACCTTCCCCCTCTTTCATTTTTTAAAAATCAAACTGGCTTTTCTAAATGAAAGTTTGATTTTATATGCGAACCACCTAGGTCTGCTGAACTGCTCTAGTGTTTTTGATAACACTGATAAAGAGTGGCTTAGTTAGTTTTGCTTTTTATTGCTTTCTAACTGAGCAGGTAAGGTCCTCTCCCTCTCATGCAAGTGGAAGCCTTGCAATGTGAATTACCGAAGGAATATTGTTCCACTATTGGATGCCGCACACAGTAAATATGGTATTCTGATAATCTTAATATATGCTATTCCTGGTAATGGATAAACGAAGCTAATATCGTTGCCAATTCAGAATATTTGAAACAACATTCAGTTTCAGTCACAGAGTAAGTAAGTCGTGCATCAAGTACGCAGCACTGTGTGCTAAAATCTTCATCAACTTATATTTTAGTATTAGAAACCAAGTACAGTTTATTAATGTTTTTCTTACTATTTAAAAACTGGCTATATTGCAAGTACTTCAAGATCATATGTCCACTTCCAAATTCACTTTTAAAAATAAGAAAAAATTCAATGATACGTTTCTAATCTACAATAATAAACATAAGAAACATAATACAGAAGTTCTGCAGCAAAAAGCATAAGTTGATTTACATATTAGATACATTCTCGCTAAAACGTGTTCATCGTCCAACAGTGCACAGCCATCTTGAGCCACAGTTCTCATGGAACAATATCTTCCATTCCATACATTGAATCCATACGTTCTGTCTTTCTGCTGCCAATCACAGGAAAAGTAAGTAGTGCGTCAAGTAACGTAGGATCGTGTGCTAAAATCACCATCAACTTAAATTTTAATATTAGAAACCACCTTCAGTTCCACAGCCACCAAAAATAGCCTGTCTGATAGCGCTCCTTCTTCGTATTCTCTTGATTCATACATTCCTACACTTCTCTCGTGTTGTTTGCCTGCTCCAACATCTACGTTATAGGTACTTAATCTTCTTTTTTCCTCTGAAGTTCGTGTTTCTCCTCAGATGTTGCTTCAAATTCTATCAGCAATTCCGTTTCACATTAATTGCCTTGCTGCTAATTGGTTTCATACAAATGTTTGGCCACTGAAATTTTGGCGTATACAAAATATCAGCCAAACTCTAAGGATAAGTTACTCTCAGGACTTTGTAATTATATTTCACGTTGCTCATGATATGTAAGAATCTGGGCTGTGGATCCATCTCTACGTTTATAATTATCTGAAGTGGAACCTATAGTTCATCATCAAGACGTTTGTTTCTGAGCAACTTGCGGTTTCCAGCAGAATCATATTACATTATGCTTTTCATCTTCTAAATAACATGAATGCAGTTGTCAGTATTTATTTGCAATCATATTTATTTGTTGATAATTGTAAATTATGAAGTACTTTCTAACAAGCAAACATCCTGATGGGGCAGAAGAAAGTTCTAAATTACTATCTCCATCATGGTTAGAATGTTAAAATATTTGCACATGCAAAGTTTGGCAATCCAAGCGCAACTACTTTGGGAGATTTCGATCATATAATAGTCAGAATATTGTTTCTGGAGAGTGACAAAATTGTGTGGAAATGTCCCTATATTTGTCAAATGCTGAAAGAAATGGAAATCAAATACATAGGAATGGATACAGGGGGTTGAATGTGCTACATGCTGAAAAGCATGTTCTTCATGGACGCCATCTTGAAGTCCGCCATATTGAATTTCGATTGGTTTTCTTAAATAGGAAAAAGGTTGTGTAATATATCATTCTAGGCTAAAAGTTTACGGGAAAAACGTTTATGAGGTCAGTTTTGCCGTAAATGTACTATTGTGAGAGATAGTTGTGTTTAGTATAGGCAATGGATGAAATAGCCTCAAAACACAAATTTATTTTAAAATAATGAAGGAAATGTAAAGTAAAAGCATACAAATGGATATCGATATGGCAATATAATCAGAAACAATTTGTATGTATTCAGGTTTCAATTGCTTCATTATTTCAAAAGAAAATGTGTGTTTTCAGGTTATTGCTTTAGTAGCGTATACTAAACTCACACACCATTCTCTCTCACAATAATACATTTACTGCAAAACTGACTTCAGAAACATATTTCCCGTAAAATTCTAGGCCAGAATGACATTTTACACGATGCCCTTCCCATTTAAGAAATTCAATCAAGATTCAATATGGCGTATTTCAAGATGGAGGCCGTGAAGAACATACCCTCCAACAGGTAACGCCTTTCACCCAATACCCATTACGGTGTAGTTGCTTTCCATTTTTTCATCATTTTATGAACACAAGGATTCACACTTTTTCTTCACTCTCTAGAAACAAGAAACTAACTATTATATCATCGATATCTCCCAAAGTAATTGCACTCGAGTTGCTAAAATTTGCACGTCTACGTATTTTGACATCTACCCATGATAGAAGAAAGAAATTCAGAACATTTTTCTGCCCCATCAGTGTGGTTGCTTGTAAGTTCATTAGCTGCTCGTTGTAATAATATTATTTTACACGTAAAGAGAAATATAAAACGCTTCTATATAAGCATTTAACTATATTCTGTGAACTAGATGCAGACCATGTTAAAAGAATATTCTTAAATGTAACTTGCAAAAAAGTTAATATCTCCATCTGGCGATACTGCTATCAAGCATGAGTGGCAGTATTGCAGCGTTCCACTTTTTTGTTAACCATTCGTTACTCCATTCTATTGAAAGGAAACGCATTGTCTGTCACTTGCAATGAGCAAATCTGACAACAGCATATATTGGATTTTCATGTGTAAGAAGAAGCAAAGTGACGGGGCAGTAATTATCGAATAGCTTCTGTGAATATATGTGACGTTTTCGTCGCTTCAAGTACTCAGTGTATATTCTTTTAACAGGATCTAAGCTAAACTAAGGGAGAGAGCAGTTTTCGAAAACGCGTCCACGTGGTGACAGACAACCAATAAGCATAACCACAAAGAAACAGCTCATATACTCCTTTGGTCATTTCTCAAACTAAAATTATGTGCATCAGTGGCGATTTTCGCCTCAAATACTCTATAATATACTTAATATATGATTTTTTTTTAAATGTATATATGTATATATAATAATCACCTTCCTGATTAATATACAATAGAGCAGGAAATAAATGTTGAAGTTTAAATGCTAATCTTAAATGTAGAAATTCCAATACTTTTTATTTTACTTCAGGGCAATCTTTGGTGTGTGATATGGAACTGTTTATTATAGAACTGAAAACACATAAAATAGAATGAAATTACGACGTTCTTTGCTTGAGTAGAACTTGTAATCAGGATGTTTACAACTGAATAGTTTCTAACAAGGTCGCTACGGCTATTAACAGTCTCAGCAAATGGAAAATCTTAAACCATAGTAAATAAAACATATTTTCGTACAATTGTTTCTTAACATTAATTGCACCTGCGTATCCAGCCATTTATTTACGTTTTGTGTGAATAAGGTGCAATGAATGGTGGCCTTTTTCATTGGCATCTCTCTTGCTCTCTATATGTTGCAACAATTTGCTTACGCAATAAGAATGCACTCAGCTCAATCTTTTATGATACGGTACTTTCACAGTTTTATGCAGTATAATAATTGTAGTTGTGAATGCTCTGCTGTAAAAATATGCCAATACTACTTCCTTCATATCCATGCCTCCACCAAAACAAAAACATTTTTTTTATTTACGTACACACGAATAAAAACATTAAAGAGATTATTGAAAAAAATATTTCTACAGTAGAAAAAAAATGAAAGAAATATCTGGGTCAAAAACATTCCAAAACAACAAACAAATATGTTCAGTATTCGAAATGACAACGCGTAACAAATAGTATAGCGTGGTAGAAAATTAAAATTGATTAAAGTCAAACATTTTGTACTGAAGTGAGCGAGGTTCAGTCTATATCTGCTTTGCCACCTAAATCTTTCTAACGTAAGAGTACTCTTATACAAAGCAGTGGCGATTTCTCGTAGGTTTCACTCTTGTACAATACCCACATTATTCTTCAATTTGTTTTCAAGAAATAAATAAATAAATAAAAGAATTGCCTCAATTACTATCAATTAAGTGATAAGTAATATAATTTTGCTAATTTGTGTTGAGGCTTTTTATCTTTCTTTTTATTTTGTAGAAAAGAAATAGTACTTCACAAGATGAGAAATTCATATCGTGTTTGTATTTATTCTGCACCCACTTTATTGTGGCGCTGATATTGCACATAGTAAGCCTCGTGTTCCGTTCTAACTCAATACTTAAAAGAACCTGGTTATTGCGTATTATTACAACCACAACTAGTTAATTTCAGCATTAGTCATTTTAAGTTACCCTCTTTTTGATAGCTCTACTGCAGGTGTAGCAACAATGAACTGTCATCCGGCCATAACTACGTGCCTGATTCTGAAATATAAGTAGTAGTAGTAGTAGTAGTAGTAATAAGGAAGAAGAAGCAGTGTACACGTTTTAAGCTATATATTAGTAATACGACACTAAGTAAGGATGATTGAAGAGAGTCTGATAAACACCAGGACAATTTTTTTTATAATAAAATTAACTTCCTTCATACAAAATTAGATCTGTTGAATTGAATATGCCACTGCAATGTTTAGTACGCTAGAGTTGACAAGGCTTAATGAAATGCATTTTTTTTTCCTCGACTGTTTTTTCTTTAGTAAGGGAAAGTTTAACAAAACGGTAAGGTCGGATAGAAAAGGGAGGTGTGCCACAGTCCAGACTGATGGAGCCACGAGACAAGTGGAAGTTGAATTAGTTACTGGATTAACCACAGCGGCAGTTCTGCCAGTTGCAGTGGTGATTTAATGGATAATGTGCCTCGGAGTGGGGTTTGTTGAAGAAATTTAAGATTTTTCTATGTTCCGATTAACATGAAGCTTCTGCTTGTTTGTTAAACGTGGACGGCAAACTTTAATTAACTCAACTCATTTGCAGTAATTTAGGTGTAATATAGTTGCAGTTTATTCGACCTTGTACAACTTCTTGAACAGAGGCATCCTGAAAACGTAAAACTTAAATTTACTATTGATTTAAACGACTATATCATTTTATCCATATTCTATCCCATTTTATTATTTCGATTAAAACAGTTAAGAAAGACTAGGAATATATCACACGCGTATAAGGTATCGAAACGTTGAATGCCAGTCATCAGTGTTGTTACTACACACTATCCATAAGAGTCAATGTATTGTGCAGAAAGAAGAATGAGTGGTAACAGTATTGCAAATTATTACTCCACTTCCCCAAGCATTTAAGCCCCTCCACCTCCACCCACATATGCTTTCCAGTTTACTTTTTCACGAAAAGTGTGCAGTATATATATCTACACAAAAATCATTCATGTATGGAGGTATTTCTGGAATAATTCTTGTTCACGACAAAACCAGGAAAGAAGAAAATTTAAATTAAGAAAACTGAAAAGACATGCAAATTCTAGACAAAAGAAGAGGACTAGAATTATGTAAAATTTTCTGTTCTTTAATTTATGTTCTGTGCACCATTTTCCTATCTTGTATACCATTTTCGCGTAAATATCGAGAAACTGTTTTCAAGATGTCGGATTCAACAATTTCCAGTAACATGTTTTGCATCAACAAAATATAGTCACCCATACATTCTACCAATGTTGACACATGACGCTCTTATTATTAACCTAATCAAATATGGCATCTTTTGTCCTTTTATTATTCGTGAGTGATTTCATAGGAGAAATCACATCGAATGTAAAGAGCGCGCTTGACTATTATTATAATGTTATTTAGTTCCTAATTGTGACTACATTTCTATCGATACAGATGTTTCCCACTTACTACTAACTTGCCTGTTTAATAAGTCCTAAACTACGTTGTATACATATATATCCAAGCATATGTTTCTGAAAACGTGTCATTATTGGGCGCACTCTTTTGTTCTTCCAATTTCTCAATTTACTAGAACACCTTTTCGCCATGATGGAAGGTTACTATTAAGTGTATCATGCCAAATGTTTTTACTTCAGACGGAAGTTACAACATTTGAGGAATGAAATCCGGCTAAAAAGAACAGAATGCTAGCAGATAGATTATCTTCATAATTATAAGAGTTTACATGTTCACCCAATTACCGGACTGTCGACTGGGACACAATAAGTATCTACTGTTCCTAAAAGGTTATCTGTGGATTTGTTACCATAGTACAATATCCACATATTAATTTTGTTTGCTTTAAGTCCTTTTTCTCGAGGAGTATTATTTTAAATGTTTCATATACTGAATCGGGACTCTGTTTTGCGTTGATTCGCGCCGACTTGAAGAAATTATTGAGGGTATGGTGGAAGGACAATTATCTATCTATCTATCTACCTAGATGCATTGCATCATATTGTTCAGTTTTCTTCCTGTGTTCGTTTATTAGAATTTTGAACAGTACCAAACTAAATTAAATTCTACCCTGTTTAAAACATTTGTTGAAAATCTACAAAAGTCAATAGAACATTGTCTAGCGTAAATAGAACATTTTTGTTATTACTGATTCACGTTTAGTAACCAAAGAAAGAAAATGCCACCAATTGGACTCGACCTATTGCTCAAAGTATAAAAGTTCAACACTTTTTAAATTACTCTTTATTTAAAAACGAGCTATAAACTCTACAGCCAATTAACATCGAGAAATCAAAAACAACAACAAAAACACTAATAAACCAGAATTAAATAAAGTACAACTTGCTCAATTAATGTTTAGGAGTGTACTTTTCCCTGTTTTTTTTATTATTATTTTCTTTATCTTTGGTGTTTTTTCTTTAAACCGAACCTGAGCTACTTACACATAAAAAGTCCTCTAATAATTACCGTATAATGCTTGCTTATGAGTAATATTCAAAATACAATATTGTTTTAATTAAAATTTCACTAATAATTTACATCTGTAATAAATGTATATCTTAATAATATTTCTATGGTTTGTATAGTTATCCAAAACATAATTCTTCTTTCGGCCCTCGGATACATTTTGAAGGCGGGAAATATATGATCTGTTCAATCTTGAAAGCAGTAAAAAAAAGACATGTAGTAATTTTATTCATAATCACTCTATATTGGTTCCAAATTGCAGCTACCTGTCCACATTCCCTTAATCGATACACTAGATAATACCTTTTGTGACAACGTGCATATGCATCGTATGGAACTATATGTTTTTGATAAAGGCGTTCTATATCGGGCCATATTTGGTGGATAATTTTGTAACTAATTTTATGTAGTGAAGCTGCCAGGTTCTTCTAAATCAGTGTCCAATCTTCGTATAGATAAGTTCTTTGCACTAAAGGCGGTTGTGAGAATGTTCTTTTATATAAATATTGATATAACACTTTCACAGTTCCCAGTAAAGCATATGCGTTGCACGTGTAACATTATGGCCTTGGCAAGTATCTGGTGTAGTAAAAAGTAATCCATTATTTTGCCTATAGATGGCTTCAGTGATCTGTATCTCGCGTTGTATAAGTCCGATCGGGTTCAACAAGATGGCGTTCAAACGATGCGATTGCGTACTACAAACACTGTTCAGATAGTTTTGATGAGTTGACTCAGTGGTGTGTGAGCGCGCGTCAAAATGGACACTAGCAAAGAGAAAATACGCTATATTTTACAATTTTTCTTCGATAAAGGCGAAAGCGCAAGCCAGGCGGCTGCAAATGTGAATAGTATTTATGGTCCTGATACTGTAACAGCCAATCACGCGCAATTTTGGTTTCGTCGATTCCGTGCCGGTAATTTTGACGTCAAAGATGTACCACTCACTGGAAGGCCACGTGTCGAAAATGTCGATAAAATCATGGACATTGTCGCGTCCGACCGTCATGTAAGCACTGTTTCGATTTCCCAAGAGCTAAATATTGCACAAAAAACCGTGTGGAACCATTTGCATAAGGCTGGATACACAAAGCAGCTTGATGTATGGGTGCCACACGAGTTAACGCAAAAAAACCTCATGGACCGAATTTCCATCTGCGAATCGCTGCTGAATCGCAACAAAAGCGACCCATTTCTGAAGCGGTTGGTGACTGGTGATGAAAAGTGGATCACTTACGACAACGTCACGCGAAAACGGTCGTGGTCGAAGCGCGGTGCGCCGGCTCAAACGGTGTCCAAGCCAGGATTGACGGCCAGGAAAGTTTTGCTGTGTGTTTGGTGGGATTGGCAGGGAATTATCTACTATGAGCTGCTCCCCTACGGCCAAACCCTTAACTCGGAACTATATTGTCAACAATTGGACCGTCTGAAGGCAGCAATCGCCCAGAAGCGGCCAGCTTTGGCCAATAGGAGAGGCATTGTGTTCCACCAGGAAAACGCCAGGCCACACACATCGATAGTGACTCGCCAGAAGCTCCGGGAGCTTGGTTGGGAGGTTCTTATGCATCCACCTGGCCTGGCACCGAGTGATTACCATCTGTTCCTGTCCATGGCGAACACGTTTGCTGGTGCAAATTCGCGTCAAGAGAGGCTTGTGAATATCGACTGTCTCCATTTTTTGCCAACAGGGACAAGGGCTTCTATGAGAGAGGCATCATGATATTACCTTCCAAATGGCAACACGTTATCGAACAAAACGGCGCATATGTGACCTAAATCGGATCATTCTAACTATGGTAAGTCAAGCCTTCAATGTCATGCAAAAATAATGGATTACCTTTTACTACACCAGATAGTTTACAGTCGATATTTAACAAGAAAATTAACCTCGAGTTCTATGGCGATTTTTTTTGTGCTTTTTTTAGCTTGAGCAAACGATTGTTCAAAAACGATTCTATAAAAAAAAGAAACAGTATAAAGCTGGTCTAATATGGGAGTAATAAGTTTACTGAATTCTAAAAACCATCTCACCCCGAAACCGTCCACTTCTGGTGATGTATTTGTTTTCATCTGCTTTAAAGCCTCTATGAGTTCCTTCGCGGTGAAAGGGCCGAAAACTCTGTAGTCGCTTGAGGCTTCAAAAGACGCTATTCTGGAATATTGTGTAAGAAAGCTTTATTTTGAATCGTATGTTGTTGTTAAATGAGTTTATAATCCTCCCGAATAGACGAATATATATTATAGTAATAATAATATATATTGAAGATTTTTGTTTGGACCCTCTTGCGCTCATTTATAAGGTTCCTCTTGTACTCGTACTTGTTTAATCCTAGATCTAGCGAAAACTCCTTGCGCACGTTTAGCTTGTATTTTTTTGGAACACGCTTTGTATATGTTTAACCTGAATTAACCATTTAAGGCCTTGTTGAAGGCACTGTAATGAGTTAACCGCTCGTAACCGTTGTTGTTGTTGCCGTTGTGCCCAATAAGTTTGGTTACAACAATATCTCGATTCATACATAAGTTTTTTATATATATTTCCCCACCACCTTTGCAGATTACTATGAAATTGTGGTTTCGTGAGATAGCAATTCTAGATATTATTTACCAATAGTTCATACCCTGGATGGTCTAAACTTTGATCATTACTTTTCCACGTAGTATGTCTCACCAAGTGAGTATGTATAGTACCTTGAAACTTAGCCACTATCATTAAGTATTCTGAAAAATAAGCCACTCTAAATTTACACTATGAATTTTATAACAAAAATATTCTGTCACATAAGCCACAGTTTCGCCACAGAACGCGCGAGTTTCTCTTAGGGTAAAAAGGTGCCCCTTGCTTGGTTAGGCCTACGTCTCACCAAATGTCCAATAACTTGAAGTCTCTAAATATTTGTTGCACGCCGCGACTTACATTACGCCCTGACGTACTGTCTTCCAGATGTCTTGTGGCATTAAGATCACCTAACATTATAATGGAACTATTATGATATATTTTGGGGCTCAAGCCCTACTACACTACAAAAAACAATCTCTTTCTGTTGCATAATGGAAACAACTTTTAGCATACCATGAAAAGAAATCACAATATTCTGAACTTTTACAGAGATTAATCTGCCACTGTCATGCAAAATTAAGTCATATGTTAAGTCTTGTTTCAGCAAAAGAGCAGTATCGGTAGCAGTTTGTATATAGTAATTAGCAATAGTTTGATAGTTCGGTATGTTCCTTTCAGTAATTTTGTTTTTTTGTATTGTAGCTATTTGGATTACGTTAGACGCCAACACGCGCCGAAAATTGACTATTTTAACTGCATTGTCCTTCAGGATGCTTACTAAAATAACGGAATGACCTTGAAACAGAGGAGAGGGACTCTAAGCTGTCCGAATTAAATAGTACTTGCGTTCTTTTACAGTGAATCTGGTGTCGCGTTCAAACTGATAGGGTTCTTAATTTTAAGGCCTGCTTAATCAGAATCTGTAGAAGTCATTCTCAGATACTCATAAATTGTTTAAGCAGTCAATAATAATAAATAATTAATTAGGACGCGAGGAGATTGGTGGTAATACCACATTACTATATACAATTCACATATAAAGTCTAGTAGCGCGTAATAGGGAGTTAACTCTGCCTGCGTCAAAGAACTTAAATATGAATGGGGGCAGAAGACAAAGATAATTAATGGATTTAATCACCTGAGCTAATCCAGAATATAGTTTTCTTTTTAAATGAAAAGATTGTCAATTCAACTTTAAGTTGCTTTTATATTATCAATAGTTATTTCTCAATTATAAAGCTTTAATTTATTCATATCTTTCCTCTGAGCTGTACTTGAATTTTTCAGGCTATTTTCTTTTATATTCAATCTGAAAGACTGATATATATATAGTTTTATATAATCCACAGATTTTACAAACGCGTGCAAACACACACTAATATGAATAACAGGGTTAGTTATATGTTCGTAGCGTTTTCATGGATAATGTGCAGCACCCGCCTCCCCCTGTACCACAGAAGCCTATTCGACGATGTACATTCCATCATACTGTATGGTGTAACCTGAGCATGCCTTTGTAGTAGAGACAATTCGACAACGTTTTTTTTTTTTTTTTAGGAAAAAAGACACACGCCGCGGAAAACACAAGACACCCTAAAGGCAATATGGTCGGTGAAAAATGCCAGTTAAATAACAGGTTACCTTCAAAACACAAATAAAATCCTGGCTCCAATCCATGTAGTTTATTAACAACTCCCGCCTTCATCCAACACCTGAATACAATTACTCAAAATTCACAAACTTAACAACTATTTCAGGTACACACAATTTAATCCAAAAACGTGTCATACTAGTTCAATATAGATTCAATCAGACATTTAAACATAGCCATTACTTTAGGACCAATTATTCATTTACTTCCAACGCGACAATACAATAATTCAATTTACTGAATACACTTTACTTCAATCGACAAAGGAAAAAAAGACACAAACAATTTTCATTTATCCGACAAGGCAGTGTTCAACACTTACATCTACAAACTTAGATTGTAATCAATCTAATCCACTTCCCACAGCTTCGGTCAACTGTTAGACAATTAAGGGGGGGATTTAATCTAGAAATCCAAAATGATCAAATTCACTTTATTTTAGTCTCTTAAAAGGGGAGGGGAATTTATTCTGAAAATTATCCCTGATAATTCACTTTTATTATTATTTCCCTAACCTTTACTAATCGATACTACTTTACTTCGAAGCAGGGTTCAAACGATGTCTAATTATTATTCAAAATTTAAATTTAAAACCGCGAAATCAGATATTATTTCCAAATCAAGAATAATTCAACAATGTTTAGCGATCAAGGTATACTAATATTCAGCTGCTTTCTCACGTACAATTCAAATTCAAATTTCCGTATTAATTTTCTAACCTAAAGGTCAAGTTAACTTTCCTCACCAAATAATAACTCAAAAAACTTTGATACTATTATTATATCAAAATTTAACTATTACTCAATTTCTTCGTTTTAAGGCAATGGTTCACTTCAATGCTATAATTCCGACTTTCTAAAATCAAAACAACACAGGACCAAGTTCATTAATGACTTATACAAGTGGTCCATCACTGGTACAAAGATACGTCACTGCTCCACTTTCGGACCACCCCGCTATCGCTCGCTCCATAACAACTCAACCAATCAACCGCAGGTACAAAACAAATTTTTCACAATACAACTAGAAGCCAAACGAACAAACTGCTAACTCACAACCCAATCCAAATTTACAACTATGTGGATTCCTAAATGCCGCAGCGAAACTAACCCCCGTTTCTTAGGCACAAGCGAACATAATATTCTCAAATTTCCTGACCAAAATACCTGAATTAACTACCAACCCTCTACTTGAGTACGCACAAAATACCTAACAAGGTTTCAAGCATATTCCTGAATTTTTAAAGAAAAACGAAACATTCCTAATGTTCTCGACTTTTTTAGAAAAAGGCAAATTCCTCACTCGAGCTTTTAATACTCAGCACAGATGAACCACACAATCTCCTGGGATCAATTTTAAGCACCGCGCAAATTACTTTGACACATCTACCAAACGCGCAATTCCGCCAACAGATCTAACCGGACTTTCCGGGTTGAGGACCAAAATATTCCACACAGCATCTGAAACACATAATCCACAAACAAACCTTGGTTCTTTCAATAACTATAACAAATATCAATAATGCAAAACACAATCGCACCATATTTATATAAAGTATAAGTACCGCCCCAATATAACCTAACCTGACTTCGAGAATCAGCTCCACCGGACAAAAATATCTTTGACTAGCTTCTCGATTACACTTCGAACACAAAGTTTAAAAACAATTACACCACAAGTGTCTATAAATCCAGTACCTTTATGAACAATGCCGAGTGACCGCACCGGTTTTGGGCCACTAACTGTAGCCTGGAGAAGTTTAAAGTTGTACTTCATTGAAATTTAATTTCTCTTCATGATTTAATACAAGCAAAGCTCTTGACTATTTAAATTATTCTCGTTGCAGATGTAACGCCCGGACACGTTCCAGACCACATTTACCCGCGCAATAACTTTATTCTGCAAACTGGAAAAGATGTTATTATTAATTACTTCACTTACCTCGAGTTAATTTGATTAGTCTGGGTTTATTTGAATTTATTCTTTTACAGCTGAGAAGTTGATTTAGATCATTTTAAACAATTTTATACGCAACCTCCTTTCAAATCCGGGACTTTGGGTTTTCAGTGTTCACCAGATTAATTAATGTATCCTCCTTCTTTCCAAACCTCTGTTTTAATTCAGCTCCATATTGAATCTCTGATTCTAAACTTCAATTGGGTAATTGTAGAACACTCCGAGAACTTAAGCACATTTTACTACATCGTGAATTCAACCGACTTTTTCCAAATTTGAAAGAACCATCCCAATGGAGAAAACAAGGTCGGCCCTCCGCTCGGCCGACGCCGGTCAGGGTCGGGAAGCACTTGGTTCCCGATCGTCAGGCCGATAACCCCAAAGGTAGCAAAAACCTTCCAGAAAAACGCTCATTTTGGCTGGCGTCGGCCCGATCATTTCCCGCCCAAACCTCGACCATTTCCCGACAATCACAGTCGGGCACCGGGCATTTGCCGGTGTCGCCACAGCTAAGACCGCATATGGATATAAAAAACGTTTTTAGTTGGTCAAACCAAAACATGAATACTGTTTATTGGTATACACACAGTTAGTTTCATTTTATCTGTTGCTCTCATCATGATTTACGGTGTTAATTTTCCAACATTAAATAATCCTTGTGGCTGCAGTGGGGTTCGAACACAGAAACGTTCTGCACTCTCGTTGGTAGCTCGTCGTCTTATCCACTTTTTAAAGAAAATCTCGTTTTATTTAATTTTCATAGTACATTGCGTTTATTTATACAATTGGGACAATTTATTTTTCGTTTATCTTTCTTAACCTACTTACGGACAACACAGTTAAAATCGCATCTATGCCCGAGGCGGAATCCACTCATCAATGGACCCAAGTTGTGAAATTGTTGCTCTTTTACGGTACCTGTAGTAACAACAAGCAGTCTAGAATGGAGTTGCTACGCGTTGTTCACCATAATATTAAATTTGTGTCTCTCAATAAGTGTAATATGTCACCTTAGAAAACACACATAAAGCGAAATCCATGTCATTGATTAACGCCCTATTAACGAAATTAATTGTTCGTTGAAATATTGTTTAAACTTCAATGTTTCCATCATGCAAAGTAGAACATGAAAGATGTAGTTTATTTCATTGCATTTGCTTGCTTTGTATTTTTTTATATTTTCACTACAGATTTCTGTAATAAGACGAATGAAATTAAGCGATAAATATGTTTTAATGTAATAAGCATATTTTAATATTAAAGAGTTACAGCCCTCGGCCAGAATTCGGCTAATACAAATGCTGCCGCCCACATATCAACCATCGGGTTCAAAACAAGTGCCGAGTGAACTGACATTTGCAATTGATTTTTTAATCTCTATAGTGAAGAAATTAATGACTATTGTAGATGTATCGTGACTATCACTGATTTTAATTGCAATTGTTTTCCGCAGACTGTCTCAGATAGTCGGTGGCCCGCCTTCATTTCGACTATTCTTGCCGTCATATTCCTGCCTTGTCAGGACATGGTCGGCATTTTCCTCAATCCCGACCAAATCCCAACCTCATAGTCGGGACAAGGAAGGCAAAAGAACTTTCCCACCCTTTGGTAATCATTTTCACAAAATGTCCTGGTGTGCTTGGTACACTGCAAGGATGAGTTTAAGCTAGTTAAATCACTCCTAACTTCGTTCTTTAGGCCACTTTAACAACATAATCTTTTGCCTAACGCGCCCATTTGGCGTCGGGCCGCCTTTAAATGCGACTTTTTCCCGACTGTCACACCCCCGACGCCGGGCCGATGGCGGCATAAATTGGACCGTCGGGGTTGTGACATTTTCATCATTGGGATGTTCAATGGTTCTTTCCCCGGTCATAACCACTGTCGCTCTAAAGCTGGATTTAAAAATCTCCGTAACTTTAGTAGTGGCGCCACCATCGAGCAATGTTCCAAGTCCTTATTGATACATGGACATTAGAAGAATCTAGGCCAAGGTGAGAGTAGAAACTGAATTAAAATAATACATTTTGCAGCAATAAAATGGTCCTTCTCTAACGTTCCACCTGTGACACAAGCCCCTGACGATACCAGGCTGCAGGTTTTGAAGCAAAGAACTCAGTAATGTCAGTTGTCACATCATCCACGGAATGGAATTGTCTGCTCCGCAGGACGTGTGCCATGGAATGGAACAAATGAAAATCAGATGGCGCAAGGTCGGGACTGTAGGAGGTGTGTGGTAAAATGTCTACGCCATCCATGTCCGTTGCAGCTGTTCAGCAATGTCCCATCTACGGAACGACCATGTGGAACGAGCTCCAAGTGCACCGGACCTCCGAAATTTCACCCCACACACAGCATTGTCTTCTCTTCAAACCGCCCTATTTGAACCACTGGCTGCGCTTTGATACCTGGTCGAAGCCATTGTTTTCCGGTGTCAGGATAACGAAGAAAGATCCACTTTTCTTCATTCGTGATGATCCGCCGCCAAACCCTGTCTTCAGTTGGGTTTCGAATCAGTTCTTCACACAGGGTCACACATTTTTGATCTTAAGTGGGAGTCAAATCATGGGGAAACATTCTCGGTTGCCTGAAGCGAAACCCAAGTTGATGCAGATGACGAACGACACTGGTTTGTGATGTCTGGACCTCATCTGCAAGCTGACGGGTACTGGTTACTGGGTTTCTTTCAACAGCGTTCAGGAGGGCATCGATATCCGTCGTCACAGGGCGTCCACTCTTGGGCTTGTCATTCATCGAGACTGGTGTCACCAGACCGAAAACGTTGAAACCACTTTCTAGCTGTGGACGGGGGGACAGTACCTTCACCTTCTACGGCACAGATTTCCTTGGCTGCTGCTGCTGCCTTCAACCCCTTTTTCCAGTAATAGCGCTGAAGCACACGACACACAAGTTTCTCCTCAGCCATTGTCGTGCCAACTGTGTATTAAACGCGTAGTTTCTCAAACACAACGTTAGCGCTGTGATCAGACAGACTTGTGACACGCTTTCTGCCACCACCAGCTTCACCTGTTCTACACGTTGCACATGGTTTTCCGGCATCTAGTGGGCGGGGCCACTCAACGCTACGAACATATGACTCACCTTGGTATGTATATATATATATATATATGTGTGTGTGTGTGTGTGTGTACAGGTATACCACCACTACAGTAAATAAGTTCGTGGACTGGACGCAGTGTGGCGCTAGTTGTGTACTACAGCTGAGACGTGACGTGCTGGGGGAATCGGTGGAAGTTCGTCTCTCGACCCAGCAAGAGGCAGGTGTGTGCATAGAGCGTAAACAGAGGTACTGTCTCTGTCGTGAAAGGAGTTGAATGCGCCGCGTTGGACTTGGAGGATATCGCAGTTTGAGGAACGGGAAAACATCAAGTTCTGCCAAAAACTAGGCAAATCCGCAACAGAAAAGTTGCAAATTATCAGGCAACAACGCCCTGGGCCGCAGTTCTGTGTTTAAGTGGCACCAACGTTTTGTGAAGAGTAGAAACAGTTTAGAGGATGATGTACTGGTCGGCCAAGAACAGTCTGAACTGAACGCAAGATGGAAGAGGTTTCAATGGTGGTGCGCGCTAACCGTTCCCAGTCGGTAGAGTACATCGCAGCAGTAGTACGGATCAGCCATGGTACATGTCACAAAATTCTGACGGATGACTTGAACGTGTCGTGTGTCACTCAGCACAGTGTGCCACGCATTCTGACACAAGACCAACGTGATGAGCACATTTGCGTGGTATGATCAGTAGTGTTGACGCTCATCGGATTTTCCTGAACCGGATAATAACAGGAGATTAAACATGGTGTTTCCTGCGCAACTAACGAGACATGCAACCACCTGAAAATCGCCATCATCTCCAAACCGCAATAACCCGTGACAAGAGAGGTCACCAGGGGAAGGGATGCTTGAACTGTTTCTCGACTCACAGGCAATTGTCCACATGGAATTAATCCCACAAGGAGCAACTCTCAACAAGACTCGCTACAAAGAGATCCTTCGCCTAATACGCGAGTCAATACGTCACATACGTTCTGAACTTTGGAGCAGGAAGAACTGGATGCTGCTACACGACAACGCTCCTTCACATCACTCTGTCCTTATCCAGGAGGAGCTGGCAAGGCAGCAGATCACCGTTTTGCCACCTCCTCCATACTCACCTGATCTCGCGCCATGTGATTTCGATCTCTCTCCCTGCTTGAAAGCTAAGGTACGTGGACGTCGCTTTCATTCTCTCGAGGAGGTCATCTCTGCCACGAAGGATACCCTACGACAAAGCGCTTGCTAACGATAACATTTATCAAACATGTTTTCAACGGCTCTACGAACGTTGGCAGACGTACATCGCTGCCAACGGTGACTACTTTGAAGGTCAGTGTGGATCTGTGTGTCTGTGCCAGTGTCTGCGTGTGTGTGGACGTTTATGCCGTGCAAAGCAACCATGACAACATATGGGTTGGGTAATAGTGGTTGCCTATGTTCTAGGAACCACTTTGATAAGAGCAACTCATTTCAGAGTCTTGAACTGAAAATATACGGACAGAATTTCTGCCTTCCTTACTAATGCAGAGTTTAATCTCTCAATGTGGTTCATCTACCTCCATTTTGGGGATTGTGAACTTGCTGGAACCATGATCCGATTTTTTATATTCTCCGTTTATCCTCGCAATTTTTCCTCTCTGATTATATTTCAAGAACGTAAGTTCCATGGAGCAAGGACAATATTGAAGAGTAGACTTAGTTTGAAAACTCGCTTCAGACAAATGTACAAACACTTATTTGTTTCCTTTAACCGATGTACTTAATTTGTATTTAACATTCTTATATAGCATACCGACTTTCTGTGAATATCTACCATCTCTTAGACGTTATATTTCAAATAAAATAACTACTTAGGTGTTGAGATGACAGTATGAGTACAAATACAACTGATTTATACTAATGTAATTATTTGATTTAGTTATTGAGGAATGTATCATTACATAGAAGAAAGCATGCCCCAAAAGAGATTCGAACCTGTCATCTTTTGTTTACTGTTTCCGAAGATATCCGAAGTTAGAATTTTTTTTATCTCTAAACAGCCCTAATATATGCAGTCAAACTTTGTGGAAAAGGGTATAATTCTGAGGCCACGTGTACCCAAATGTAAATACTGTATTGCGTGTAACGCTGGACAAAAGCCTATCCGACAAATAACTTCGTAGCATAGTTCCGACTTTATGTATACTCTTCTGCGGAAGAGGAAGAGAGAAATGGACATGATAACAATCACCAAAGAATGTTTCGCGAGATTGGTGTTAGACAAAATATATGTGGGGGGTCACAAATAAAGGAGTATATTGATACTGCAGTTCGTGGAAGTGACGACTATTCAATGTAGGTAGAATATTATGCAAAAAGTAGAAAGTTAAGACATTACTTGACGTGCACTTTCATTTTGCTACAAAATCCACGAAAGTATATATTGTTTGCAAGTATAACATACTAAATATACTAGACTACGAGACTACATATACGGGGCTATAATACAACATATGCTGTACTTTTAAGAAAGGTTTAATCACAGGTACAAGTCTGTGGGGTTTATTGTTCGGAGTGGTTCGGAGCCTATTTCACCAGAAACTTTAAGTCCTGTCCTTTAAAACACACCAATTTGTTTTGGCCGCTAGTAACAACCAAGCAAGCCGACTGACGACCCCAATGGCAACCCGTCCAACTAGTAGTCGGGAAATAGTTGGGGGAAGATCGGCGCAACCCATACGTGGCGTTTGGTTGTCGGGCCATTTCCTTAGCTGCTGTCGGTCCCCCGACTTGTCGATATAGGGGCGTAATCCCGCCTATCAACCGCCCGCCTACGTCAGCTTCTCGTCGGTATTTTTCGAACCCAGAGCCATCTCCATCTTCACCAACCAAATGCCGACGTCGTCTGGCTTACTAATAATTCCTACTGATGATGTTCAATAATAGTTTTGGTCCCTCTTACCTTTACTCTCTTCTTCATTATTAGATCATTTCCGTTTCTTACATAATGTCATCAAAATTGCTGTTAATTTAATTGTTAATATCAGTTGTCATTAGTATAGAGCAAAAACTGAACGTTACTACGTAGCTGCAAGAAACTAAAATGTTGTGACTGTTCCTGGATTCGAACTAATGTAAAAGAATAAAAGAATAAAAATAATAGTAACCTGCCTTAAAAACTTTTTTGCATCTGCATCATAGAATTAATTCATCTCTATGAATGTAACATGACAATTTGAAAAACAACAACACTTAAACCTAAACAATTTTCGTTATCAAAAGTATATTAATCTAGAATATATTCTTTTATAAGTAAATATTCCGATGAAAATTTTAAAATAAACGTTGGCTATTGTTCATTCAAAAACTGCACATAATATTCTGTATTTGTTAAATAATCCTGATTAAGAATAATATCTAAATTTCTTTGCATTGTCAGCCAAAACATAAGTTTGTTTTTAGCTTCTGGAAGGACTCAAAACTCGGGAAAGGCTAATATTTGTTTAACTTCATAATTCGTAAATAAAAAAACATGCGTAATAGGATTCATTGTTTTACCAAATTGTTTCCAAATTGTGTTTGCTTTACCACATCCAATCAGTTCATGAGCACGAGTATCCTCTCTATCACACTTCTCACATCTATCCGATACCTCTTTGAAAGAGTAGGTACGTTTTAGGCCAAATGTTTGGTATCACTTGATACGCCAGATTATGTAATTGCGGCAAGATTTTAATTTCAGCTAAAGTTTTCCATATCCTTGACCTATATTTTCAGGCGATTTTTGTTGAACAGATGTACGTGATTATACCTCGTTCCCGCTAAGTATCCATATATCTGCCCAACGTTCCATTCATCTAATGGGTGACGAGCCACTAAAGCATAAGCTATATGAATTAATGCATTGTTGAGATAAGGTAGTAAATTATTCCATAAATTGGTATATAAAGATAACGTTAAATCTATTCTGCGCTAAATTTCATGTATGATTTGCGTGGTGTATAGCGCAGGATATTTACAAACTAACAGAATGGTTCTGTTTAATAGAAGCGCCTTTACTTCTATCATTAGATTTTTGAGTTACAAAACCCCCCTCTGCTATGGGTAGTTGGCATTCTCCTGTGGGTGCGAAGTTTATAATTATGCCATAAGACAATATTTTGCATGCACCTCTATTTTGGCGTAACTTTTAGACAAAGGGAACATTTGTAATACTTCTGTACATTGGTTCAAAATGAAAAACGTTAACGAATTTGGCACGTGCCAATCAAATCAATATTTGCATTTATTTGTATTGTCCCTAGTCCAGTACATTTCTAAATTTTTATGACGTCATCTTTTCTGATAATACAGTTTCCTCGCGGTAGGAGGATTCGGTAGTTTGTTTCCTGAGTGGTGATTTTAATACAAATCTTTTTTTATTGATGGCATAATTCTCCTCCGGATAGGAAATGTTCTCATAGTAACGTCATGTCCTTCGTGTTTCTTGTTTCGAATTCTGATTGGCTGGTTGCTTAACTGTTAAAGTTCTTTTAGTGTGTAAAGTTATTTTATTGTTAATATGTAGTACTAAATAAGCAAATGTCAGCATTTTTAGCAGGTTTCTGTGTGTTTGGTAGATTTTTTCTTTCCTGCGTTGCGCTTCTTTTTTTTATTCTTTAACTATGACGTTAGTGGCATTCAAGGTACAGATCGCTCGTTTGGGATCTGAGTGGGTGGCCGTTAACTGGGCTGAACCTACCCACTATCAGTAGTGGGGCTTATGTGCCTTTTACCCTTCCACTGAGTTTCTGTAAGAACTCCTAACACTACTGATCATGTGATGTTTTCTTTTGGGGACGTCACAGGGTATTTTTCTTTTTTTGGCAAACTACTGCCAGGATAGTACGTCTGTTTTTCTGTTTGTAAATTGTTAATATGTAGTACTAAATAAGCAAATTTCAGCATTTTTAGCAGTTTCCTGTGTGTTTGGGAGATTTTTTTTTTATTCTTTAACTATGACGTTAGTGATATGCAAGGTACAGATCGCTCGTTTGGGATCTGAGTGGGTAGCCGTTAACTGCGCTGAGCCTACCCACTATCAGTAGTGGGGCTTATGTGCCTTTTACCCTTGCACTGAGTTTCTGTAAGAACTCCTAACACTACTGATCATGTGATGTTTTCTTTTGGAGACGTCACATATTCAGGCCTATCACCACCTTTTGAATTTTCTGTTGTGCATTTAGTGTGATAGATCGTTGGATAGTGTTACTCCACCAAACTCCAAGATATTTCACATAATCTTTTACCTCCCCATAAGGCAAGATATCTTGTATTTTTGTTGTATCCATAGTAAGCATTTTAGTCTTCTTTTGATTAATGTTAATATTAGATTCTTACTAAAATCATGTAAACATTCCAGAATGTTTTGTAGTTTTTGGGAGTCCCTTGCTACCTGCGTGGCATTATGCACATATACTATTGCTTTCAAAGAAGACTGATTTCATTGGATTCCCTGCTATCTGCGTTTTACCTCACACATCAAGGACATTAAGGAAATATTAAACAAATAAGGTTATAAAACATCTCCTTAATTGAAGCCCCATTCCATCCCAAATTCTGTTAGTAATCCTTTGTTTACTTGTAAACATATAGTTCGGACAGCGAACAAATTAGCCAATACATTTATTATGTTCGGCGGAAAATTAATACAATGCAGAATATGCAATAAGCTCTTTACATTAAAAAAAAGGGAAGATTTTAGTAAAGTCCGTAGAAAATTCAATAAAATTAAGGGTCACGTAAAGATGGTATGCCCTTGTAGCCTCGCGCAAATTGGCAAGTAACATGTGGATGGGTTCAGTATTCGCTATCCCCGCTTGACTTTCCTCAAATAAATCTGAGACATGAGATTGAATTCTCCGCATAGTGGTTTTAGTTAGAAGTTTACAATCCGTGTTCAATAAAGAAATTAATCTACAATTTCCGAGGCAGGTTTTCTGGAATCCAAATTCTAATAGTTTGTGCATAATCCATTGCTATCAAACTTTGCTGTACAATTTATTTAAAAAATCTTGTCAACATGAGTAACAAGAATTGTACGATTTTTTTGTACCAGCGGAGCCCTAAATCATCTATCGCCTGAGATGCATCTAAATTCATAATATTTAAGACCTCTAATATGTCCTTTTCCGTAAAAGGTTTTTCTATATCTTGTTTTTGCGCATCCGTAAGGTCTAACCAATCTGGTTGTGATATCACAAAATTGTTCCACTTGTATAGTTTTGTTAATAGAAGTCTCTGATTATGGAATACATTTTTACCAGTTACAGTTTTTTTCTTGCTTATGAATCTAGGAATTAAATATTTGGAGCGTTTTCTCTCTTGTATTATGTGTGCAGATGTTGGATGTTCGTTGATTTTAACTTGTTTAAGATTAGACCGTACCTTTAAACCTTGCAACCAATACGTATGAATTCTCCGGAGTTTATTTTTTGTGCTTTTCAACTGTGGTAACCAAATTTCATCTTGTTTCACCAAGTCACTTTATTCTGCTAATAAGCCGTAATAATGTTGCTGTTGTTGTAGCCCGATGAACTTATTCTGTTGTCAACAATATTGAATTATTTCGAATTTTATCGTTTTTAATTGAAACTACCAGCGTTGAAAATTACTAAAATACAGTGTTTTGTAGTATAATAATTCCAAATATTTTCAGTAATAAAACATGATCAGGCTTTTCACAGTTTTGTTCGTTGTACCTCTAAATTGGGGGAAAATGGAAATGCGTTTCTATAACACTGTGAATTTTTGCAAGCAATATACTGTGATGGGAGAAAGTTAACCACTCTAGATGGACACCCTGTAGATCATTTTAGGTGATATCACGTCTGAAGGTATCAGAGCCTCCCATACGTCTGTCAACTAAAAATCCGTATATACTTGTCTGAGTGCTTCACTTCAATTTTTACCCGCAGAGTTATCCTGTACTTTTCGAGCCGCATCTATATTTCTTAAAATAATAAGTATATGTATATGTATTTTTGTATTTCTGGGGCCGGTATATTTCAAAAGAAACATCTCTTTGCTGCTTGACGTAAGACCTACTAGGGGTATAGCAACATATAATCGCAAAATTGTTTATTATTATGAAAATCAACCTACCACTCGGATGCATAAATACATTTGTATATTCAATATCTTATCACAAATCACTGAAACTACCGTGCTGACCTTCTTGATCCTCACCAGACAAATGAGCAAGCTGGAAAACGTTAATCTGAATGTTTTTATTCTTTAAGTTTGGAACGCTTCAAGGCCCGTAGAAGTTGCTTTGTTGTCTTCTTACTTGCTTTACCTTTCGAACTGCCACTTTCAGGTCCCTCACCACTAACAATGTCGGTTTCTTCCTCCGATGAAACAACAGGACTTATAGTGGCACTCCCTCCACATTTTTCACTTGTTCACTATTTTCTAAAACCTTTGCGGTATCTTTTTGCACAACAAAAGGAATACAAGTAGCTTCTTCATTACGATTTTCATGCTGTTACCCGGTAATATCAGTGTCACTATCATCACCTACAGTAGTGGTTTTATAAGCTTCATTAAGTGTATTTAACGTATCTAAACTATCTAGTTGAGTGTCACTTGTACGCTTTTACTAGCTGCTGTTGCTTGAAAACTATTTGATGCGGCGGCTTGCATGCTGACGTGTCAGAAAGCTATTGTTTCTATATAGCGTGCGCTGCTCCCAAACTTTGAATTTCCGTTGCAGCGCTGTCACCTATCTCCGACTCGCTTGTGTCCCCGAAACTTCGCTTCGGAATAAAATGTGGAAAAATTTGTAAATTTAAGGGGGAACCCCTTCCCTTTCTTCCTAATTTATTTGATTGGAATGTTTGCTGCTCGCCGCCTATCACTTCTCGTGTACTATTTTGACCCTAACTTTAAATACGCTTTTGTATAAAGATTTTTATGGATAAATAAGGAGAGGCCAGTTTGTCTAATTGACAAAAATGCATTAGCGTCTTTCCAGTATCAACCGGATAAAAGAAGCCTGAATTCGTAATGCCATGAACCTTTTAAGATGTTTAAAGTAGTAAAACACACCGAAAAGTAAGACACTTGACCAGGCTTCTTCCGTAACACATGCACTGTAAATAGAAGTTCGAAAGAGCCGTTTGCCAGATCGCCTTCGTGGACGACTGGTCAAGACGTCGGCTTCTTGAGTGAAAGGTTCTGGATTCGAGTTCCGCCCCGGATAAACCTTTTGTTCTCTCAAAATATATTTTATATGTTCATATTTATTATTTAATAATTGCTAGTAGGTATATAAATAACTGATTGATACTGAAAGCTAGGGTGTATCCTGATGCACACCCAGATCGCATGGGGCGCGCTCTCATATGCATTAACTTTAAAAATTCTTCAATTTGCGCGCCCCATGGGATTTTTTTAAATCATGCATGAACAAAATTATAATATTTACTTTTTAGTACGAACTATTTATAAAGGGGATGTTTTTTGTTATGACAGTCTCGACCGTGCAAATGAGCAGCACAAAAATTGCGATAAGATAAAGAAAAATGCATATTATGTGTACGAAATAACAGGTGAAAGAGGTTGTTAACAGCACTTTCCCGTATGCCCACTGCTATACGTTCTCATGATACCCAGCCGCTGTAGTTCAGTGATAGAGCGTCGGGGTAGCATTAGGGAGGTCGTGGTTTCATTCACAGCGACAGACTATCCTCACTTGGGTTTTCCATTTTTTTTTCCACGGATACACCAGGCAAATACCGGGAACGCACTTTCAGCATTTGCACTGGCCGACACCTTGGATAATTCATTCTTCTCCCCTATCCCGGTCTGAGCCGTAGGTACCTAAAGGTAATATATACAATTCAAATTAAATTCCAAATTAATGACTCACCCTAAGCCTACTTTAGATTAAGTCTTTGCAATAAGTCCTAAGTGTGAAAAGAGTTGTTTGGCGTCATACTTTGGCTCACCAATCATGACTAAACAATTGTGCTTATAACACAGTACGTCAAATTTTTCACCGAGTCTATGCTTGGTACCCGGTGACCCGATTTAGGTCCCTTCACAATTGATATGAAGGACAAAGTAGAGTATTTGATTACTTCCTTGCGTTTGAGAAGTGATCGGGACCAGAGGTGTTATCGCTGGAGTACGAAAAATATAAAATTAGAACTCATTAAGTTCTTAGACCGGGTCAAGTTTTAGACCGGATCAACTATATCTGGGGTAGGCCGTATTACCAACACTGACCTAGTTCGGCTCTGCTTTTGAATGGAATTTTATTTATGGCTTTAGGCGAGGTCAGGTTAGAGGAAGAGAAAACGATTCGGGAGGGTGTCAGCCAGGGCTTATATTGAAGGCACCATCCCAGCATTTGACCGGTGTGACTGTGGAAAAACCATGGACCGGTTGCACCAAACTTTTGCGAATATAACGTTCTAATAATTACAGACCAAATGAACTCGGGTTTATAATAATCCGCACAAATAGAACGAAAACACACCAGATCAACTCGATTATTAAATTTCACATAGGCTACATACATTTTGATTGGCTGCTTAAAAAAAGAGTATTGGTAACAAACGAATTTGTGCAATCCGAAGCAAGTAACAAATCGGTGGTGTTTATGTTTGTGTAAATGTGTGTGTTCAGGACGTCTCTAAAATAATTGGATGTATTCAAATGAATGTTAAGAAAATTTTATCATAATCAGTGGTAATAGAGCAGACATGAATCTGGTATCCATCTTATGAATTCGGAAAGCAAGTTTTATGATGTTTTTGATATGATAGATTTAAATTGCATTCAATCTACTTTTGTAATACACAAAGTGTAAATAGTGAAACAGTTTAGTATACATACAATAAAACAGACTCCGTGGGTACACTGACATAGACACGTAATAATATACTTTGAATCAGTATTTCAATTTTGAAAGTTTCATACAAAATGCAGGCGCATCACAAGGTGAAAAATGTAGGATAGAGGAAAAATTTGGGGTCTCGAGATATTATTTTACTTTCTATTTTGCACATATTTGTTTCCTGTGAGTGAATGGTAGGTAAAGATCGCTTCCTTATAAGGGACCCTGAGCAGGGGCTTGCTCCAAATAATTTTACAAAGGTATTGGAGAAAATATAATTATTTATCAAGGGCCTCGGAACAAATATAACAATTTAAAAGGTTTGTGCAGCTCATGAGGCTCCCTCTAGCACACCCCTTATCCCAGATCGATTCTCACTGGCATAGAATAAGTTCGGAGTCCACCTTAAACTGTTGATCCTGTGCTTAGCAACTTATAACTCAGCATCCCATTAAAGACAATTGCAAACCGATATCGTTTCACCTTGCCCGAATACCTTCTGGTCAGGACCAGCTTTCGGACAGAACACCAATCATAATCAGGCAAAACATACATCAATGAGAAAAAAATGCTGAGGTGAGGCAGATCCCCCTGAGAAGTGATTCCGCTAGACCCCTTTCCTGTGGTGTTGTCTTTCCCCAACGTCGAGAACACCCCGCAACTTTCATTTTTTTGCGGTTAAATGTCGATAAAAACCGTCCTAAATTCCACTTACACATCCCCCAAACTGAAAATTGTGGCGGATCCCTGCTCTTGAAAAGAGAACTGTGGCTGCGGGCCTGAGCCACTGGGCGACGGGACAGACAGTTATTTCTATCTTCGCTTTCAGTAAACACATGTCGCATCAGGAGACAAGAATTTGCGCATCCATATCCAGGATATCGAACCCAAAAGCCATATAGCGTGCATGCAGCAATAAAGTATCAGTACTTTCATGAATCGGAAATGTTTAAAAACCAAAGTTTTGACAAATCAATTTCTTTTGAACAAGGATAAATAAATAAATACAAATAATAATAATAATTCACATATGAACGATCAAGTACTATCTTTGTGCTAGATCTAGCATAAATAATATAAATTTTATTACTTCGAATCTATAATATTTAATAAACTTATTGCCTCCTCTCGCCCATTTAAATCTTCCAGAAACGTTTTTTGAAGTCTAGAACAAATCATCATTCCGGGTGAACCTTCTAAAAGGAGGGATAAAGAGTTGAGATACATGACTGTTTCAAAAAATCCGAGACCTGGTCACCTTATTTTCGCATAATTCTTTCATTAGTTGAATCCAGCTTTAATGTACAAAAAGCATTTAAAAACGAAATATAAAAAAGTAATAACTATCACATTCAAGTAATTATGACGGTTAGTAACAGTAAAAAAATATCCAAGTTTCCTTGCCATGTTCGAACTACCGAACTAAAATGTAAATTGCTTGAATTTAGATCGCGTTTACGAATTACGCTACGAATCCTGCAATACAAACACCTAAAGCCAAACCATGATGTTGTAACAGCATTGCAAATTAAAGTATTATACAATAAATTAGTTTTATTAATTTATTCTACTAAAAATTATGGTATCCCATGATAAATGTTTTTCAGGTGTACTGTGTGGGACAAAGTATATTGGTTATCATGTTCATCTCTCACGTCTGAGGTCACAAGTTCAAATACTGATGAATCCATTTTTTTATAGGAAGAAAGTGGGTTCATGAGCTCAAACACAATTTTCGATATTTCTTTTAAATTTTATTTTAAATTATTTTCAAATAATACATTTTTCAAATAAAGTCGGTTCCTTGTCGGAATTTTTCAAAACCCGACAATGACCCAAAACTCGTCCATCAAAATAATAATAATTATTATTATTATTTTGAGGGACGAGGAATTCGTTCAACAACAGTAAATTCGTAGGAGTCCAATTTTACCCAAATGTGTCACGAGTAAAGGACTAATCCTTGGAAGGGCCTCACAAAAGCTGTCGGAAGTGGAAGAATTAATGCAAATTCGACGACTTGAAGCTTGTAAGGCATACTCAAGTTTACTGAAGACTCATACGCAAAACTTACGGCACCCAGTGTGCGAATTAAGAGGTTTAAAAAGAAGGCAATCCCTCCTGTAAGTCTGCAAGTGGGTGCATGTATCATGCATAATATTAGATATATCACGTTATTTTCTTATCAAAAGCATAAAAGTAACTTAATTTGCACACTGTAACAACCTTAAAAGTTTTCCCTAGTGTTCTCGCCAGACCCCCATGTGAGGGTGTCACTTCAAAATTCTCTATACAATCCTCCAACTCGAAACTTTTTGAAGCGAAAAATCAATAGAAATCGTGCAAAACTCCACTTAAGCCCTCCCAATTTTGACTTTACATCCCCAAACTGAAATTTCTGACGCAAACCTTGATTTTTTCAGGGTTTCTCTTCAACAAACGTCGCGATCGTACCGTCAACTTACGCTCTGACCGAATCCTTCCACTCAGGAATAGTCTTGGCTCAGTGGTAGAGCGTTGGCTAAGAATACGGGAGGTTCTGTAATCGATCATAGCGGCCGACCATTTTGACTGAGGGTTTTCCAGGGTTTTCCTCTGCCACACAAGACAAATGTCAGGTCGGACCTTCAACATAGGCCCTGGCTTACACCTTCCCGAATCCTTTCCCATTTCCTATCTCGGCCTTAGATGACTAAAGGCCATAAATAAAATTCACTCATTGTCAGTTCAAAGTGCGTAATCCTAATTACAGGATATATAGATTAAATCGAATTTCAATATATCGTGGTAGAAGAAACTCTAAAATAGAAGCAGAAATGTTGTTTGAGAAATTGTATTTTAAAAAATTATTAGTTGAAAAATAATTAGAAATATTTTTAACAAAATGAAAATGCGTGTGCCAGGTTTGAACTCATTAACTCAATTTTCTTTTAAAAGATATATTTATGAGTGTTGGAACTCGCGACCCGATAACCAACTGACCAACGAAACTTGTTTATTCTGATTATGATAACACATTATTAATAGTAAACTACCAATCTTCTGCGTCTCTCCGATCTTATATACAGGGTGATAAGGTTACGGACCGACAAACTTTGGGAGGTGATTGTACAGTGTAAAAAAACCGATACGACTCGGGGGGGGGGGAATTCCGAGGCGTTACGGAGCTACAGCCTGCCGAAAGCGTGGGAAAATGAACTTCAGAGCGGATTATTGCGAAGACGAAAATTCGGAGAGTAGGCAGTTGAGAGTAAATTAGAGGAAGTCGCACCCGGGCTATCCAAAAATGCATATTGGAAAATGCTACAAGCAGGGCGCAAGGGATTCCCCAAAGGAAGATGGGGATTATCAGAAAGTCTTCCAAGTAAAGATGGGTCGAAAGGACCACAAATGGGATGAATTGTCAACACGTAACAATAATTCATTGCCGGCACATCGATATCTCAACGAGAATAAATGTTATGAGCATTTTTATAAAATAATGCGTGGATGCATATCAGACAGGGGTGATAATTAAAGACAGTCAACGAGCGTTTGGCTTATTTATTAGCAATGAGAGAGACTAGGAGTATCAAGTCGGATGGTGGTGAGTACGCATCTCAACAGCTGCAGTGTAGTAAAAAAGACGTCCTCGTTGGTCGAGAGGGCAGTGCTATCAGGCGTCCGTGATGTCACAGCAGTCTTGCATTGAAGCCCGCCTGGAAAAGAATCAGGTGTATGATTAAAGCGTAACAGCATTCAAAGGATGGACGGAGGTTATTAGTTAATGAAGAGGCACGTTCGGCTGGTTAGTAGAAAGAACGCAATGTAATACAGTAGCCAAAGAAGGATGACAATGAAGAGAGAAAACAAACACGTCTGTGTACTAGAAATCATGTGTAAACCGATGCAAGGCAAAAAGTAGTAAGTTTTCCATAGGATGTCACAAGCTTAAATAGTTCAATCTGTCTATTCTACACAAAACAAAAATGCGTTAACGGGCATCACGAATTCTAGCTGCGTCGTAAACGTCCTGGAACTTTGTACCTGGATTTATATCCATTGCCGTCCGCAGCAATTGGAGAATGTAGTGAGTGTATGTAGCAATGTGTAGCTCAGTATGTTGTTGGAAGAAACACTTGGCAATATCATACAAAAAGAAGTTAGGGGTGTTGGAATGCTTAACGATCACAATGACTCGGACTGACGGAGATGTTAGTGTGCGTGCTTCGTATCCCGGTCACGAGTTCAACTTCCGTCCGGGTCTCCTGAAAGCAGTCGTTCGGAGCCAACTTGACCACATTTTATAGGTCTCGTCCTTACATGCGCACCAGCTCGTTTATAACTCGTATAACAATTCAATCAAGCACGAGATCCCAGGAGTGAATAGTATTTGGTCTGCTTCACGTTGGAGTGGATTTCAGGACCTACACAGAAATGTGGATGGGTATAGGCAATTCTAGTATATAAACTACGATGCATGAATCAATCTAATCCATAATCATGTATTCTTTGATAAGTCTAAAAGAGGAAGAACAAGTGCGACCTATTAAATAACGAATTGAGGTGTGTTGCTGAATTGTTGGACGAATTGTCAGTAATTTTGGGAATAAGGGTTTGTAGATACAGTCGCAATCGATCGAGCAGTTGCAGTCCAAGATAGTGCTACCGTTGAATAACAATGTTGTCTTTCCTATCCTTGGAGTCCAACGAAGTGCGCTTATCATCAGTGAATGTCGCTGGAAGACACTGTGTGATGAACAATCGTAGAGATAGACGTTGACATTGTTACTCACCGTTATACTAGAACACCCTGCTGAGGGTTACCCGTTCTAACAACCAGACGACACAGTTCACCATGCACTTGTGATACTGAAGTGTAATGTAAAGGGTAATGAAAGACGCAAACTGTCTGTGGATGTTACATCGTACACATGTAACCGGTAGAGTGGAGAAACATTGAACCCCATAACGGTACGAACTTATGTCACGGAACATGTAATAAAAGACAGGTAGCCCGGAAGCCCTGCACTTGCCGATCAATGTGATGATGCCAGCGCAGAAGCTTACATTTATGGAAAACAATGATGCATGTGTGAACATTAATAAGCAACTGGCCTGTTATATTTTACTCCAAAATCTATGTATTGAACTTATTTTGGTCTTCATTTTGTGGACAAGACTTATGACCGAAGCTTGCAACATGAGGGAGGACGTTGCTTCGGTGAGCAGTCTTCGAAGCATGGGAGAGGAGGGTAGCGACCACAGTCTTTAATTACTGGCTAGGTGACGAGACGATGATTTGGCATTAACACTCCATCACATACAAATAACGTCCTAATGACAAATTCTGTATTTTCAACTATAATCTGACCCTCTCCGTTCACACTCGTGCAACGGACAGAGTCGCAATCGCAATCGAATCCGCCCCCGTGATCAAAATACCACTGGTACGTGACACAGGCTCAATACTCATACACTGGAGAATACACAATACAGCGTTCGTACAAACTAACACGCAAAATATCCAATGTCCCATAGTCGAGTTCCAAATCAGAGTTGATAGAATGTACAACTATATCTCTCTCTCTCTCTCTCTCTCTCTCTCTCTCTCTCTCTCTCTCTCT
>JAGDQP010013882.1:0-28755 GCA_022664845.1 Lepisma saccharinum
AAAAAAAATAATGATGATGGCAAATGTAAATCTGACAGTTGTGGGGCTTAAAATCAAAAGCTGCCATCTCCACTCCAGAAAATTTAATGGGAGAGCCAAAAGAAAATTTATGGTGGTAAATATAATAGTATACTATCGGTACTTCTTTCCTGTGGATCCTACGCAAAAATCTACAAAATACACAAAGAATTAGGGTTTTACCTTCATTAGACACTTTAGTGCATACAATTCCATCAACATCTCGGTTTCCCAAAAAATGGAGATTGCAGCTTTTACTTCTAACTCACAGTTGTCTTACGTTAGTAAAGGAAAAGCAATATGAATAGTAAGAATGACCATCGACTTTTCAGAAAATGGAGGAAACACTTGCTAGAAAGTGTTTATGGTAGCTAAGACAGTCGTAGGTGGGTGGATGGTCGCTGTCTTGAGCCAATCACCTTCAAATGTATTCTGGATTCTACGGACGACGAAACAAACTCCCTAACGTCCGTAATGTACTTTCCTAGCTGTTTTCATAAGGAAACCACAATTCCTACGAAGTTTAGTTTACACGGGCCCTAAAGTTCTCTATACGCATAAACAGTCGTCCTCTAGGTTTCACTTAACAGCGACGGCGAGAATACCACTGCGAGGGAATCGCTACGAGAGCCCCGGGCTCTATTGTGCACGGGCCCTAATATCAACAAGAAACTACATCTGTGTTCTCGAAGCCCTGTTGATGCTGCCTTCTGAGAGATTGCAACTGTGTGGGAATTCCTACTAGAGGAATTTCTAACCACCTCAGGAATCCCTTCTGCTGCGTTGCTCATATGAGATATTTCCGCACCAGAAGAGCTCTAACGAAATAGATTAATTCCTCTGGGAATCTACGCTACCAAATAAAATAAGTATGGATTAAATAAAAGCCATCTAGTTTGGAATCAATTTGAATATATTGTTTTTCTGAATTGTTACATATCCCGAGGGTCACTGAGTCGAGTACCATAACTTTCATCAAATAATAACTTGTACATATCAATACAAACATTTATCCGACTGCATACACGTTTCCATTGTTATGATAGCTTCAGTAATATTCGTTAGCATCTAATTATTCACAATTGAGCACATTCTTTCAAATATCTATTCAACAATTTTACTTACAAGATAAAGTGTCTCACGCACCATCTCTAAAACTTCTTGGTGGTCATGAATGTAACCAATAATATTTAACAACGCTTCTGAGCACCTGATCACGGACTTCCACATAGCGTTCTCATTTTTAGTGGAGTGGTTCTAGGTTAGATCCCCGGTGACAGTTGAGGAGCAAACCAACAAAAGCACACAAGCCTACTTTTAAAGAAAAAAAGTTTTGTTCTTTTTAAGACCTTAATGAAGAGCTGTTGTGAATCATTCAAAGTAATATCAAGGAAGTACATATTACGATGCGATAAGTAATTCTGTCAGAAAATTACTTTGTATTATTCGATGAAACTCTTCAGTCAGGTCTTAAAACGAACAAAACGTTTTCTTTAAAAATGAGTTTATGTGCTTTTGCTTGTTTCCTCCTCAGTTAGCACACCATCATGATGCCAGCGGAGTTAAGGAGTAACAGACTCGCACCTCGAGAGTTAGATAAAGCTTTGATAGACAGTCGTCGTCCTGTCCAGTGACGCCGTCTTTTCAAAAAAATTCATCAACGAAAGCAGTGTCATCTTATAAGCTGCCGAGTCAAGGAAAAGAGGACAATGGAGTAAGGCGCAAGACCGCCACGGATGGCGAGGGATAAGCTTCCCCTGATACACCGTCATTATCGGTATAGAATTAGTGAAAGGCTTAGTACCGTAGGCGTCAATAATAATGTCAGATAACTGCAAATGAATGGTAATGACTGCATGGGTCAATTGCATGTCATTCAGCCCTTCAATGTAAGTAAAGATAACGTTTTTCTTGCGATAGCAATGAAGTAAGTAGTAAAAATTGTAATAATAATTGTCCAATTTAACTTTGTACGAAATTAAGAAAAGTATTAGCTGCAAAACAGAGATTGAAAAGTTCTTTTTTCGTTTCTTAGAAAACTGCTTTTGTCGTACACAACACATCCATTTCCTTTTTATTGCCTTGAGACATTTATGCAGACCGTAAAGCTTCGAAGGAGAAAAGGAAAGGAATTCCAACGCGTTTTTTACACACATATTTTCAGGTAGAGTTTGGTTGTAAGACAGGGAATTCCCGCTACGGGGATTCACCATAAAAGGAATTCCTTGTCGTTCCGAAACGATTTTATTTCACGACTCCTGTCCCAGATTTCTATCTATTTCCAATCTACACACAGACACGGAAACATTTTTTTCCTCACTGTTGCGAATATAAAGAATAACCATGAATTAAAAATATTTGTTCCAAAAATCAATGTTTAGCGGACGCACACAAAAACTCTTGGTGCCCCTTTATTTTATGTTTGCCCATCTGTCTGTTTGGTTGACTTTCAATCTGGTGAGACAACTCCTTCTCAGTCGTGTGTTAACCTACAATCTGATGAGGCTACAACCTTCTAAGTCATGTATCAACCTACAATCTGATGAGGCTACAACCTTCTCAGTCCTGTGTCAGCCCACAATCTGATGAGACTACAACCTTCTCTTTTGGTAGTTTTCCATTATATGTACTCAATATCTAACACACAACAAAACAAATTGATAAAATGTGACTTCAAATTTGGATTCAGTGACCGCCATTTCTCACGGTAATTTGTAATATAATGACCATACAGTCTTTCTTCGTGGTATATGTTTTGGCTATGTGTACTCAGAGTGTAATGCAGGATAGTAGAATCTAAACGATACAGGGAACGAAGAAACTGACTTCAGATTTGAGTTTGAGTCAGGATTTACCAGACCTTTTTTAATCTTGTGACTCAACATGCAGTCCTCAAAATAGAACCTATTCCGTGAAACTGAACATTCCCCACTCAGGTTTGCACAACTTTTCTTTCTACATTTTCATAATTTTCTTTCGCTTTCATATCTATCTCCGAATTGACGCTACCGAGTGGTTCTGGGAACGATCTCAGCGGCCGCTCATCCTGACTGAGCTTTTGTTTCTTTGTCTTACTAGGCAAATGCCAGGATGGTGCCTACAAACAAGATGACATAATACTCTCACCCTATCCCGTCCTGCACCTGAGATATCTTTTTAAAAAATCGTTCTAAATTGACGCTAAAAGCCTTTCTTTGTGAAGGATAAGATTTTCAGCATTTCTAAAACCCTTATATTGTTACAATATCAACTTGAGTACTATGTGATCGCATTTACCCTACATGTACAAAGATTACTCGTGTTTGTCATTATTCACACGTATCTAAAACTCATACACGTTATGTTTAAACGACTTCCTTTTTTTATCATAAAAACATAGTTATTGACATTTTAAGAAGCGGAGCAAAGATGAAGACGTCTTAGTTTCTTTTCTTTCTAAAATAAATCTTATTTATTTATTTTGTTGTTTTCTCACCTATACTCTTCAAACTGAGAACAATACGTACAATGCTCTAATATCTGTATGATTTCCTATTATTAAAACAATCTTATAACAATTTCGGAAGAAATTTCTGGAATCTTAGAACCTACTTTATAACGTAGAAAGTCATGGTTTAATATCTTAAACAATCTTTGATATTATTGCACACATAAGCATCTAATAAAATCTGATTAGAAACAAGAGAAATATAAAACCTATATTGATTCCTGATGAGTAATGTTGAATGAGAGTGTCTTTGAAGAACTTTCTTTGCCTTTAACAATGTTTTGATACATTTTTCAAAATTCCGCTTAAACCCTTTCTATATTCTGCAAGATGTTCTTATATATCACCGTGATTTTTTTTTTAATTTCAAGTTGTGAAATCTGCCATATCAAAAACTCAAAAACGGTCTCTCAAAAACTAACGGTAACTATTTGAGTTGTTTAAGTGTTATATGTCTCGAAACGCATCCACGACATACGTTTAATACTGGAGTTGCTCAAAGAGCATGTTGACACTCTTTCATTTCTTATCTTATAAATATGATGCATTATTTCAAGGACATTCTAAGTCAGACACTTTAAGAGAAAGTTTGAAAACGTGGGATCTATCAGATTCATTTACAACGAAATGAACTTTGAAGTTCACTGAATCGAAATTTTAAAATAAAAGTTAAGGTTTTAAAAAGATAACCAAATTTTACCTTTTTTTTTTACTATTTAATACTTTGTTTTACCTGTTACATATTCTAATAGGAAATTACGTAAACTTCGTCGTCAAAGCCGTTAAGTATTGAATAGCAAATTTTGAACGTCAGTGGGTGCAACGTGCAACACATTAAATACGTTGTTCATGACATCTTTTAATAACATTAATTTGCTTCATTTCCATTAATGGAGTTATTGGACAGAAATCAATTCTAAGATTTTTATTTAAGCAAAACCTGGAACAAACAAAAGCGCGTCTGACTACGTGTAGGGCGACCCGGGTTCAAATCCCGGTCAGGACACAGGAGACTTTTGTCGCAGTGTTCCCATGCCTGGCGCTCTGAGGTGCACTCAGGTTCCTATCAAATTGAGTACCGGAGTGTCCTTGGTACTCCTGGGCACCTTGGTGAGGTAAAGGCGGTCGATCGTGGGACTGACCACTCCACCTCACTTAGTACCGTAGGTTAAGAAAATGTGGAGCGCTACCTCCACATCCCGCATGTGCCGTTCACGGCGCGTGCGTATCGCAAAGGGATAGCTTTACCTTTTTTTTAGTCATGAATAACTATAGAACGAATATATAGGTATAAGGGCAGCATGCTCCTTTACAAGCAAGCGACAAGAAATTTCAGCAGAATGAATATAAAACGATACCAAATGGATTTATTGCTACAATATGCTTTCAAATTACTGTGAATAGCAGGCTACATATACAGTGGTTTTTCTTATGTTTCAGAGTATATGTCATTTCTCACCGAAGGAACGTTGGCAAGGTTAATGATTGGTTGTACACAAGAAAACTATTATCAGAAAAAATATATAAATTTTGGTATGTCTTGCATAACAAGAAAGAAGAATAGTCCATTTATTTATTTACTGAACTTACTCTTATGTACTATACAGATAATTATGACCTACATCAATCGCATGTCTAATAGAATGATATATCTCGGCGAACACATTTCCGGAGGGGTAAAAGGAAGGTAGCGACCAGAGACTTAGGTAGACCTGCATTCGTCTCACGAAACTTAGGAGACCTTTGATAAGCCTCAGTCAGTACAGATGGCCGCAGTACTTGAACCTACATCCCTGCTCAGTGCCGATCCGAAATCTGTAATTGTAACCACTAGCCTACGTGAGCTGGGTAAAGAAGGGTCTAGTTTGATGTGGTTCACGTAAGAGATAAAGTTAGGTATTGTTGTCATGGAACATACTTATCAAATATTAGAAGGACGACTAGCCACTAATCACATCTTGGAAGCCACTTGTGGAATTTCACCCTCATTACTCAGGAAAATATAATCGCGTAAAACACTTGAAAAGGAAGCCTAGAAATAAACAAATGAAAAAAAAAATGATCTGAACCATTCATTCAGATCGCCCACTTCAGATAAAGAAATTAAGTTATTTTGCATTAATTTTCATTCATCGATTCCCACATAATAGATCAGAGTGCCAGTACACAATTGTGTATTTAAAGGGATTCATTTGTACGTGAAAATAAAACTAGAAGTAAAATTTTGATTTCTGTTATAAATGAAAACGTGGAATTAGAATTATGAATCCCTCGCACTGTATACGAGTTTATACGTAAACAAGTAGATTTTATGTTTGGGCACGCGTGGAAAGATGGGAGTTGTGTTTGAATAGGTCATTTTATATACCTATGTTCATTTTATATACCTATAAGCTTTAAAAACTAAATTATCAAAACTTTCACTGCTTTTGGTGTTTGTGTTATAGAAAAATAATATTCTGTAATCTCATCTGCACTAGCTAAGGTTGTATATCACTATCAACATCTCGAAATTTTAATCTGTTTTTCAGAAGTGAATCTTTTAAATTTCCGTCGTGTTTCTTTTGACTGGTCGAACTTTTCAATTAGTATACTGAGATGCCAAAATATTAGATTCACCTACCATATAACTTCCAGTTGTTTTCGTAGCGCAAATAACAGCAGTTATGCCCTACTAGACGTGGCATAAAGCTAACGACCAATCAGCCCTTGATCAGTTGGTACAGCGTTGGTTTCGCATTCTGGAGGTACCACTCTTGATACCACCTGTCGGCCATCCTGATTGAAATTTTTTCAACGTTTATACTCAGTCACATCGGACTAATGCAATACCAGGCTAATGGTACCTTCAACTTCCCTGGTCGACTCCTTTCCGCATCTTTTCCGCTGTATATAATACACAATCTGCATGTACAAAATTCAACCCATCAGATTAACTCCGGAAAAAGTAAGGAGAAAACAGAACGTTAAAAATCCGAGAAGACGCTAAGTCAAACCAAAAATTGCGAGTGAATAAATTATTCTAAAATTCCAAGATTAAGGCACTGATTTAGACGTTTTAGAGAGACACACATAATATCACATAAGTTATAACAAAGCATGTTTGCGTCGACATGCAGTGAGGCAAATGTAGCTTTCTCGAAAAAAGATATAAAAAAACGTAGTCGATGTCTACAAAAAAAAAATATTATTCAATCAACGGAATCCATTTCTGCTTCACTTTCAGCCTGTAATGATACAATGCCAATTTGTAGCATCACCTCCCAGACCACAGCACACCTAGCCAAGGATGTGTTTAGGGGGGTTGGAGCCCCCGAAATTAATATTTTTTGGGGTAAAATAGACAAAATTACATGGAAAAAGCTACTTTCATCTCATCCTGCATGTTGGGTTACTAGTAAGTGAGATAGTAACTAAATTTCTGTAGTAACAAAGATAGTGGATTGAAGGAAGATGTCACATCTTTCGGTCTAGGAGCCATTGCGGAATAAATTAAGAAAACAACAACAAAACAGAATAGCAAAACTTTGCACTAATATCGAACTTTCATGACCGTACTGACCGAACTGCATCACAACGGATACATGGGCTTTTAAAATAAGCTCTGAAAATATTCATCTTATCCCACACATCAGTGTAAGATGCCAACTCATTTTGCGGGAAGATACCTAATACGTTAAAATTAAGATATAAGACCATAATAGTGAAATTAAAAAGAAAAATATTCATGGTTACATTATCTGTAATATGACTAAAATACATGAACAAGTATGGAAGTATTTCGACCACTAAAGAAAATATTTGTTACAATGTCATAAACTTGACGACATCTGCTTGAAAGAGCAGATTTCTCTCCCTTATGTGAAAATGAATGATACATTAATTTAATGGAGAAATGACAATATCTTGTGTGAAGTAAGAAAATAATTCTTTAACATACAGCACACATTCTATTGAACGTGCACCGAGCAGCCGTAGCTCAGTTAGTAGAGCGTTGGCTTCGAATTTGATAGGTCCTGGGTTCAATCCATTCGGTGGCCATCCTGATTGAGGCTTATCCAGGTTATCCTCAGTAAAACGAATTCAATATTGAGACAATGCTTTGAAAATAGGCCCTGGTGGACATTTTCATAGATCCTCACCTCACTCCTATTTCGGCCTCAGCCATAGTTGACTGAAGTCCATAAATGGCGTTCAAATTATATAAAACGCGTACGTAGACTACCAATTATAAATGTCTTTGTATCAATACATTCTATCCAAGAATAATATTTCAAAGAAGTGACTGTCTAACCAGAAAACAGTCTTTTAATCCAATGGATTTAGGTAGTGGGCACTTTCCCCAATCTTCGGGGTAGAACGCCAGTTCACCTGTTTCCCGCCTCACACATAATTTTTTTGTGCTAGCGTCTAAGCACGTACTTGTCAATTAAAATTGTCCAACTCAATTGCGTTTCCTCCTCTCCCATGGAGTTTAGCGCGATCATAAACTATTTATTGACTATAAAACTATTTTAAAGGGAATTATTGCAATAACACACAGTTTATGCACTTCGTGGAAACCAAGTTTGAAATTCTCCAGCATAGAAAGAAGCTGTTGAAGACTTGTTCTTTTTACTTTCTTTTTTGTCTCGTAGCGTCTGATAGCTTTGAAACGAGTTTTAGTTCTAATTCCAGACTATCTAAGTCACAAATGTAGTGACGGCCGAAAACTTGCAACTTTTTCTATTTAAGAAAATGTTCACTCTGTCGGTTCAAACAACTTACTCCAACTAATATACTGCTGCTATTTGTAAATCTTTCTTTCAGTTCAGAAATAAGGCGATGAAGCACTGGAAACCATATTTTAATTCGCACATCTTCTTCAGTTATTGGTCTATTGTTTTCATCTGACACACTGTCGACAATATAATTCTGAAACCGTTTTGGAAGTTTTCGGATGTTCTTTGTTCTCCTATGAGAATGCCTTTACTTCTGCAATGAAACGCTCCAAATTACTTGTGTCTGTTCGTAATTCCTGTGCTCTTTCTACTAAGGAATCAACAAGCGTACAGGCTACAGCAAGGTCACAATCACTTTTCTGCAAGTAATCGGAGGCGACTTTAAGACCTTTCAAAACAATGCAAAAGAAGTGAAGACAAAACACAAAGTTGAAATCTATTCGATCGAGAATACCTTCAGCTTCACATGTTTTCTCGGAGTACATTTCTGTTGCAACAATTCGATTTGATGTCAAAAGTATGGCAGGAAATAACACGGTTGCGTAAACTCGTAACCAGACACGAACTACCAACCAATTGATGTAACTTGAAATAAGAAATGTTTCAGGCAGGGAATTTGATAATCCAAGAAGCATATTAATCGCCTCAGATCCTGTGTTGATACTAGTTATGTTGAGATTTTATTATTCTTACAAGTTACATGTCTAACACTCAATCATGTTTTCAAACTGTGAAGCAAATACATTATATTGTATTAATCAGACCTGGGGGAAGGGGGGAGACAGGGCGGACTAAGGCAGATTTGGGGGAGGCTTCAGTCCCCTGTAGCGCTGGGACTGATGTGACATTACTCATTGCATGATTACCCTAAATTCACTACAACCCCGTAAAGAGCATACTGTCTATTTCGTTCACACACACACAAATATATTTAGGGTCATAATTATGGAATAACACTACTGTAGCCATCTTCCCCTAACAGGGATATTCCCTCAAATGACTATCCTAATGTAAACCAATGGACAGTACAATCTGCAGCCATTATTTTGTCCTTAGGCCAATAAAAGAGGCGTTAGGTACGTTTTGTACTAGCGCAGTACAAGTGGTGAAGAAGGACTTGTCGTGTCCTTGCGGATAAAACTTTGTACTTTTTGGCCATTCTAGTGACTTCAATCCGTCTCAATTCTATTAGCTGTTAAGTTTTAAAATCCACAAATATCCCTGCCTTAGCCGAGATTCAAACCCGGAACGCTGGAGACGCTGGTCTGAGGTTTCAGTCCACACGACTACCGTGGTCGGCTCGCCTCTTTTTGAATTTGAAAGTTTTTATTGACTTATGAAATTCAGATACAACATCCGTGACACATTACGTGTAAACAACTAAAGAATCCTAAGGTTATTTCGTCGATTTCCGTGCACATAGTACGTAATCGTTTCAAATCCTTTGTGGGTGTATTAAACAGTGCGCATTAAAAAAAAAGTAGGTTCCGTCCTTAGAAGCTTAGCAACACATTTAGAATGTTAATAAGAATACAAACAAAACTTACACTAATTTGAGCTTAAGATGGTATAGTAACTGAGCTAGCTATTAGTGACTATTCCATTTACTAGGCAAATGCACACCAGTCAGAAGCGAATACCTTCAGAGACTGGTATGAATCAGACAGTACTGAACATTTTACATCGTTTTCCGTAGTTTATTTACCCTTTTTGTGAAATCAATTTTAAAAAAACGATAATTACCCCTTTTCCAGTACCTTTTTCACGTTAATTTTCTCTAAATAACATAAACGTATTAATGCTACCCTTATTTAACACTTACCAATCATAAACACTATTCTCATTTCCATAAAAGAAATCACCATTAAAAAATGTCAATATCAGAAACACCTTGGCATTGGAACGCGTCCAAGAATTTAATTTGAAATTCCACTCCTGGCGTTTCATGGGTAAACCTGGAGGATAGTGATAAGAAAACGGGATTAAATGAAGAAAGAGAGGAAGAGAGGACAGAATCTTGTTTGGAAAGAACATGACAGTGAAAATCTATAATCCGCTTTTTATCAGCTTCTAGCTGCCATCGACAAGCACCTCGATAATATTACGAGAACGAAAGCATGCGAAGATTTACTTAAAAAAAAATAGTTGTTGAAATAAGAGATTCGAAGCTTTGAGCACGTAAATAATAATGATAATCCGGTATTATATTTTTTTGCGGTTATTAAGTTTCTAGTAGAAAGCAGATAGAGCCAAAAAGTCATACAAACTTTAGTTCATTTAACAGAGACCTAAATCGTTCATTTTTTCTAGTCGAAGCTCATTAAGAGTGTCACAAAAAATTACAGAAAAGAGCACTGATAATGTACTGGGACCAGAGATAACCAACGATACCGTACTCTTTTACAAAAAGAATTAGTGATATTGTACTAAACTACATTATTTACCATAATTATTCATAAAATTTTACATACTTACTAAAATTATTATTTAAAGTATTAGCCATTACATTGGGACGTTTATATATAACTGTTGAGATGTAAAGATTTTTTTTTTTTACTTTATCGCAGTTTGTCAACGAAATCCTTTGTTTCAGCTGTATATGAAGTGAAGAAAACAGAACTATTTTGAAATGTTTAACATCCACAAACTTGAGTAAAACGTAACTAATTCTTCGGTTTCTGAGATCAGAGTAAACACTATAATCAAATATTATCCACAAAATAAAAAAAGGATTGTTTTGACACAACAGCACTGGTATAGCATCTCAATCTAATTTTGGAGTAAATAGTTAAAAACCGAGAAGGCGAGACAACCACATTCTTGTTATTTTCAGTGTTACTACAAGGGTTGGGGAGTAAGTCATGGCAACTCATTAATATTTCGACAATCGAAGGATGTATAAAAAGTGTGTTATATACAAATGAAGGAGTATCCGTAATGGATATTTCGTTGGTAGGAATCATGAAAGGAAACCCAAGCAACCCTGTGACATAGGCATGTATTAATGTACATGTTACAAAAACTCGTCTTATTATGATAAATACTCAAAATAATCTTCCGCATTGTCCACAGCACGGTGCCAGCGATGTGGAAGACGTTGAATACCATAGGCAACACCATCCTCTGCACCATGCCTGAGGTGGGTGATTTGTTGGCGCACAGCATTTTCAATGTCTAGGCGGGTCGCAAATCGTCTACCACGCAGTGGTTTCTTCACCTTGGGGATGAGGTCAAAGTTACACGGTGACAAAACCGGCAGCGTGTTATGGAGAGCACGGGAGATTATTTTGATGGTTCATAATGAGACGCGTTTGTGTACTATGTACATTAATACATATCTATGTCACAGGGTTGTTTGGTTTTTCTTTCCTGATTCCTACCAACAAAATATCAATTATGGATACTCTTTCATTTGTATATAACACATTTTTTATACATACTTCGATTGTCGAAATATTAATGAGTTGCCATGACTTACTCCTCAACCCTCGTATTATATTGACACCCCATTGTCTTCTTTTCTATGGAATTACCGAATATCTCCTGTACGTAGAAAAAACGTTATATTAATGAACAAAATGAATATCGTACAACGGAAGCACTGGAGTATGAGACTAGTATGTAAATGACTCATTCTCAACTGAGTTACCTCTAATCGAGACTACAGTCTACTATATGATCTGGCAACAGCACATGGACGCCTGTGTGAAGTTGGTCCCCCAAGTGTTTGAGCTGATCGAGACTTTTGTTGTGCTTGGTAATTGTGCTGGTTGTGCTACCCACTTTCAACATTTGTGCTGCCTTAGTTTAGAAGATACGCCCTTTCAAAATTTTAAAAATCTCTGTGGGACAACTTCACGCAAATCCCCCAAATGTTTGTGCTGGTCGAAATTTTGGTTGTGCTTGGTAATTAATACTCAAATTGTGCCAGTTGTGCTACCCACCTTGAACATTTGTGCTGGCTTAGTTTAGGAGATTTTTCCGTTCAAGGTGTGAACGTCCTGAGGGGCCAACTTCACGCGAGAGCCCCGGAATGTTTGTGCTGGTTGACTATTTTGTTGTGCTGGTTTGGTTTACGAGGCATAGCCTTTAAATTTGAAAAACGGTTGGTCCCGCATCTTGACGGGAATCGTTGGTTGGCGTATCTTAACGTGAATCGTTCAAATGTTTTGCTAGTGGTTTTTACTCACCTCGGTGTGTTTGGCTTAGCAGCTATCTGCACTTTGGTTTATTTCTTATTTTAAACATCATAACAGAGTTTTTATTTTTTGTTGTAAATTCTTGCAGAAGTGCTGTTTGTTTGCCATAGAGACTATTTTCTTGTTGTCTTAATCTGAGACTATGAATGTTGCGCTAGTTAATCTCATTTTTTTATATTTATTGATATACCAAAGAAGCTTCGTTGTAATTCAGTATTGTACAATGTATGGTGTCGTCTGTTGTCTGCGAAATAAGGCGCATAGTCGTGTCAAAGGGGGTCATAGTCATAGTTAAACTCAATAACGGTAGCGCTCTTGTGTTAGACGAATGCGGTCGCATTTGGTTTGTGCGGACCTCTAATTTAAAACTCTAATTCCTAGACAATTTCGTGACACAGGTCTTCCTTCAAGCTGATCCCCTACGGTCTATTGGGGTTCGTGCCCAAGGGACAGCGCTAGGTTTAATTATTTTTTAGGTTTCTACTTACTCACGCATTTTGGGTATCTAATACATGTAACTGAATATAAGTACCATTATTTCTTTGCAAGTATTCATTTACGTCATATTTACACAAACTTAATACTCAATCGATGAGCAATTCCACGAATATTTCATACCGAATGATAAAAACTGAAACATATCGTGGATTTATTTTAATTAGTGCAATCGATTCTTGGAAAGTATAAGATTCATGTTTACAATAAGAAATTTATAAAAAAAAGTCATTAGTAAAATTTTGTAATTAGCTTCTGTTTTGGGGTTGTTTAAAAAATCACAAAAAATAGCTGGAATTGTACTTCATTTTAACAGTGAATCAGTCATTCGGTTAGAAATGTAGGAATTTAAAATTTAAAAATTGATAAATTAAATTTCGTTCTTTTCTATATTGACAAACTATTGATTTGTTTCTTAATAATCGTCCTTACGCCCTGGCAAGTATTATAAAATCAACTACATAATTATGTCAGTGCGTGACGCTCCACATATAAAAAGTACTATACACTGCAGAATATTTGGTGAAAGTACATTGCTTATATAGTGCGTTGGAGTCGAATGCTGGACAAGAAAGTATTTGAAACATTTTTTTTCTAATCACAATAGATTCTGTGTAAATCAATAACATAATGTGGTCAGTGCGTGAGGTTCTCAGATTATGGTGCACAGTGAAATAAATAGCTGTGTTAATTTAACACAATGCGGTGTGCCAGCGTGACTTCCACTTTTTGTGTATTAAATCAACACAACACACGATGTTGATTTCGGTAGTGGGGGAAAAAGTTATGGCTGCAGCGAGATTTGAACATGGGTTACTCACCTAGAAGTCAAACGTCTTACTGATTTGGCTAAATTGTCAGACAGAAAAAGCACTAGATGCAAACGATATTTATTGAACAACATTTGAATATAACGACTACATTATAGATTCAAACAATGTAGGAGATGAATATACGTTGCTGAGCTCCCAAAACAGACTAAGTTACTTGCACGACTTATCCCATGGTTTAATCACTTCCTATTTGTCAATTGGGAACCAGAATGACCATTCATTGAGACATTCCATTTCTATGAAAGCAAGCAAGATGACGACAGACAAACACTTGACCACCATTACGGCTTTCTTATCGTAACAACATGTCAAATGCTGTGTTTACTTTAATAGTAATTTAACACATTATCAATGAATGACAATTATCATTTCTAATTGACTAATGGAAAGTGATTAAATCATGCCATAAGTTGCGAAAGTAACTTTGTTTGTGCTGGGGGTTCAGCAACATTTTTATCCTCTATACTGTTTGAAGTGTTTTTTCTGTCTGGTGATTTAGCCCAGATGCCCAAAATAGCCGAGCGGTCTAGTGTGCTAGTCCATTGACTACAAGATCCTGGGTTCGAATCCCACCTAGGGAATGGTTGTTTGTGTGTATTTCTGATTTTATCGTAGGTTTTAAGTAAGATCAACGCATAAATAAAGGTCACAATCGTATAACTAAATGTAATTTAACAATAAATTAAATAAACGAGATTAAAAAAGACGATAAGATACTGGACTTCCAACTCAACCACCCGTGTTCAAATCTTGTTGCAGCTGTAACTTTTTCTCCCAGTACCGAAATCAACACCGTGTGTTGTGTTGATTTAACACAAAAAAGTGGTAGTCACGCTGGGACACCGCACTGTGTTAAATTAACACAGCAACTTTTTACTGTGTGAATGTGCAACTTTCAATGTACTACGAGAAGTACTGTACACTGCAGAATATTTGGTGAAACATTCTTTTATGTGGTGCGTTAGAGTCAAATGCTGAACAAAAAGTATTTCAAACGTTTTAATCTAATCACAATAAATTTTGTGTAAAACATTAACGAGTAATACCACCCATCACAAACTGATATTCAGAATATACTTTTCGATTGTAATCGTGGTATATCTCAGAGATGTTCAAAAAGTGCAAATTGGACATATGGCATGCTAGCAAAAATACTGGGGATGACGTTCTCGATTATAACACGTATATATAAAAATACTATTTATTATATAATATTGAAGTTACCACCTCACCAAGTCACGAGCCGCTACTGATACATAGGTGTATCTCAACTAGGTATATAGATTAATATCGATATTAACATAAAACTGTGATTACGAAATTTTGCAATGTTATAACAATTACAAACAATTAATTTAGAGTTTTTTCTTGTAATTGATAATAGATGTCAAATACAATTAAAAATACTTGTCACTTTTCTTAATATGTTCCATCATGGTTGCAAAAGCCAATAGCAAAAATCAAACAGTAGGTATATGTTACCATTCTAGAATAAATTTATTGAGCCAAATGAATAGAAAAATGAGATAGTATTTTTGTTACCATGATATAACATAAAGTATTTATTGAGCTAAGTGTGTAGCAAGAAACAAACATTTTTGTAACCATGATAGAACATATTTATTAAGCTAAGTGAATACCAAATATTAACGCACCTTTGTAATACATTTATTAAACCAAGTGAATAAAAATGAAACATTGTTTTTACCTTGTTAGAATAGATTTATGGAGAAGAAACTGCCCATATTAAATACAAAGAACCGAGATAGGGACTGGAATATTAATCGAAGTGTACAAAAAAGTGTATATTTTATGATACATTGAACAGTTGTCGCTTCTGCTTGACTTTCGTCCTGGAACGAAGCACTGTCGAGTTAAAGCATCACCTCGCACGCCGCAGCACTCCTTACCAGAGACCATTTAGGGGTCTCTTACTCCCGAAATTCATATTTTTGTGAAATCTATATAATTTTGCCTATTTTACAAAAAAAGAAAAAAAAAAGAAATTTGGGAGCTCCAGAACCCTAAATCCTCCTCTGGCTAGAAGTGCTGCGGTGTGGGAGGTGACAATAAAAACTCGGCAGTTTTTCATTCCACAATGAAAGTGAAGGAGAAGTGACTTACGTTAGTATTTCTTTGCGTTCTTGACACAGAAGTTTAAGAGAGACTTCTCGAGCTAATTACTTGTATACAAGTATTTTTAGAAATATATTAATGCGCACTTATGCATGTTTCTTTATTCTACCTCACAGAAACTCGTGATGGATTGAAAACTTCCTAACAATGCAGATTCAGCAGTACCAGGGACAGAATGGTATTCAAAAGAAAGAAAGATACAGTCATAATTTTGTTTTTCGTGAATTAATGTCCTTTCTTTCTTTTTAGAAATAGACAAGTTGGTCTCAATTAATTACATGTTACTGACCTACTTAAAGTATTTTCTTTTCAGAAGTTCTGTGGTGGCAGTTATGAATCTCTCTCTCTCTCTCTCTGCCTCACCTTTATTCACAATTTTTTGTTTCAATTTCTTTGAGAACTGGAAACAGAAAAGAGGTCATTTCTAACCAAACGTAAAGTAAAACAATTATTCGTTGGTAAATAATTCTTGGCTTTTGTCTCTTCAAAAGTGGGTCTACATTTATGAAAGAATAAAAATTTCCTGAATACGAGGACAATTGAGAAAGTAAAGTTAAATCACCTAGATATTTAATAACAATGGACTAACTTTATGAAGATAGCACGAAGAGACATCTATAGGGCAGGTTCTGACAGCGTGTAACAGATGCCAGATAAGCGCGCAAATCATGATGATCGCCCTGCTATAAAAACTGCATCGTTGCTAATGAAAACGTTGCTCGCGTATAAGCACTTATTCATAAGAATAAACTAATTTCTATGGTTTGTGTTGCTAATACGATGATCATTAGTGTCGGATCTGCTCGTCATCTGGCTTGTAGGACTACTTAATCAGGTTACACGTATCTGTGGCTGCGTTGCCAAGTCTCATACAAAACAGTGCCCACAAGCTGTTCCACTTTTACATCCATTTTTACCTAGGAAAATTACGCCACTGCCACACACAGTATGTTGGTATGTGTCGGCGTACTTCCTAGCGGAATTTTGTGGATCCACTTTCATGGCCACGGTTTTACAGAACACTTAATTCATATTAAATTATAATCAACAGGAATATCTGGACCATAGCTGCTCCTGAAATACAGGGTCTGTCCTGGGACTTTTATGGAATTGTTGTGACAACTTATTCTTATAAACTCTTCTTGCTAACTGAGACAAAACGAGATGCCAAGGAACAAGTGAGTGTTGCCATCTGTTGGTGAATTATAAAATCAGATGCATTATATTTCATTCAATCCTCCTGAATTTTAAAATTAGTAGCAGAAAGAGCTCTTGTAAAGAACCAGACTATTTTTCAAATGTATAACTAAAGGTCTTAGATTTATGTTTGTTTACAAACGTTCTTCGAGTTCTAAAATGTTCTGCTAGGCGACTCTGCTGTTTTCCCACAGCCAGCCCTCTGACGACAAAGAAAATAACTTATTGGAAATCGCTTCTCTTCATGCAATGAAAACAGCTTTTAATTATTTATTTATAACGTATTAAAAGAGTACACTACGGCGGATTACGGATAATAAATAACTGTTATTTCATTCAAGATAAGATCAATAGGTTTCCATTTTCAGTCTGTAAGTCCTGTGGTTATGATGTATTCGTTTACATTTCTGGGCTGTGTTTGAAATTAAGGGTTAAACCAAACAGAAGTGTCAAAGATGACATCTCTCAGTGAACACAATTTCCTGGAAAAGAAATTGGGAAGTTACCTTTATCCTATGGTTAGTTACATCCCATTATTTGCCTAGTAGGGCTAAGAATAATCCCTGCTAAAACTGCCAGGATAACTTTGTACTCATTTTCAAAATTTTAAGGATCACTAGAGATATTCATTCGCGCAGTTCCTAATATCTGGAAAAGTGGCCAAGTTCTTGAAATTAAAGAAATATACAGTACGCAATTTGGCTAACCTGACTTCAATTTGATTTATTGTAATGCGACGCAGTTTACATGGAAAGAAGGGATTACTTTAAGTATTCTGTTTCACTAATACTACAGTCAGTCTCTTTCCTTAAAGAAATTAAAATTATTTTCTATACTTTGATGAACTAAAAGGATTTGTGAAGATGACACAAGAGAAAATAAAACGGATTTAAAAAGGAAACCTTAATTGCGTTTGTCAATGCAATAGATTATTTTCTACCCTCTTCAGCTACAGATTGAGATAATTGCATCATCCTCCTTCGAAACCGAAGACAAACTGGTAATTATTTTGCTTCATTTCGAGAAAATTCTGCAAGGGATGAGGAAAATTGAGAACGGTTCAGCAGATACCGGGGGCGGGAAGAAGCAAAAGGAAAGAAAAGGAAGAAGTAGAAAGAAAAAAACAATTTCTTGAAGATGAAGTTAGTTGGCCAACTTGCCACCAGTTGGTACCATTATACATAGATTCTGGTGGGGAAAACACAGGTGTGATTTATCTAAAGTAATCTCGTTCTCCACGTCGCGTCGTGCCGCTTTTCCATGGTTTCTGCACTGAGTCGTTCAATACATAGTGGCGCTAGTGTGCTTTTCTGCTTGTTTCTATATCGGTACAATAGATGGCTCTGAAGTGGTTAATTTGGGACAACCTGCTGCTTCTTTTTTGCACTGTTCTTTCTCTCGTCTCTGGTGCCAGCTGAACAAATGAAGAAAAAGAAAGAAAGCGTCGAAATGGTAAAGATAAAAAAGACTGAAAAAACGAAGTAAAAATATCGAAACAAGAGAAAGAAATGTGCCGTCACGAAGAAACTATTTTGCTCAGATGTGGTCAATTTTTCTTCTGTTTGAGATAGAAGAGGGAGAAGATTAATTGTTACGTTAAAACATTGGTTCATTTACTTGGTACCAATTAGAATTGTTTCGACATGGGAAAAGGAGAGCTGGATAGTAAAATTAACTTTACTCATTTGTTCAACTTAATGTTATGGGTCAGACATTGCTGAGGGATGACATCCATCGCCCATCGGTGTACTCATTTGGGGAGAACGGAAGGGAAAGTAGCGTCCAAGGCTTCTGTCTATGAGCGACACCGGAAATCATTTTAGGAAACCGAGGAAAACACTAAAAAAATCTGAGTCAGGTTGGGCGACTGCAAAACTGTAACCTGAGGGTTTATCTAATGCAAATCCGAAATCTGCGAAAATAAATGACACGCTAATATAAGGGAAAAAGGAAGTCTGAATGCATGGAGTGTGTTAAGCTTCCTTTTGAAGAATCTGTCGCTTTCAGCAGAAACTAAATGACGATATACTATGTTGTAAGAGGAGAAAACGTAGATTCTACAAGAGTTGGAGGAAATAAGAATATAGGTCCTCAAAATTAAACTCTGTACGAGAATTTAAAAAAAAAATCACTGGATTCAAAGGTTATAATACTATATATACCAGGGTGATTATTAAAAGTGTCGAGATCTTAACGAATACGAAGAAATGTTTTCCAAATACTGTTTTTTATTTTCAAGATATCCTCTCTCTATTCACAAAGTAATATACCGCGGAACAAATTCTGAAAGCAGTGTTCCATCTCCCCTTAATGTTCCATACAGACTACAAACAAAAATACGAACTCAGAAGTAAGAATCGTGCTCCAATTTCATACATACGCAGAAATTAAATATTATAAAGAATTGCGAAAAAAAAATAACTGTGAACAACTACGAGATGAAATATTCTGCATGTCCATTTTAAACGATCAACGTCATTTATTTTAACAATTTTGAATACTGCGTTTTGTATAATGTTTACTATCACTAGAGAATACCATATATATGCAACAAACTGACGTAAGGCTATTTGAAAAAAAATAAACGATATAGAATCAATAAACCGAATATGAGACCGCTATGTTAGACTCCAAGATACGTGAATACGAGAAACTTTGTCAAACTGGGAATGTAGAAATTATTACCTCGTCACCTCAAAACGCGCGATTATCTGCCAGCCTTCAACGTCGACGAGTTCAATGCTTACGTTATTACCGATGAGCACACGAGCATTGTGCAGCTACAGATTTCTGTTTCATCTGCCCACAGTCTCAGAAATCAAAGTCATACGAATACGAGTCATATTTGGATACGAAATATATGGGGTCGCATATGAGGCGCCATTTTTATTTCATTACAATTTTGTACGATTTTGGTTTCGTTTCAAAAACTGCATATAATACCGGGTGACCCAAGAAAACCTCCCACATTTCAAAGGATAATTGTACCTAAAACAAGAAGTATTGTAGATAGAAAACTTGTTTATTGAAAAATATAAAAGGGGATTGAAAACAGTTTGTAATGACTAAGGTCTGAAAAGCGTCTGGTAAGTGTTTATGGTTTGAAAATTACGTCTGGTAAATGTTGTCCATTCTTACCAATACACATTTGCAAACGATTTCTGAAGTTTATTATTACCTGACGTGTCATGTCTTGTGGATCAGCTGCTACCTCCTCTTGAATTACTCTCTTGATGTTGTCCTAAACCTTGGGTTTAAGGTGACTTGGATTAGTGATGAAACACATCTCCACTTATGTGTTTGTGTAAAGAAACAAAATTTCCGCTATTAGTCTGATCATAAGCCCCGAATCCTGCACGAAAGACCATTGTACTCTGATAAAGCGAATGTGTTTTGTGCAATTTACAGAGATGGCATTATTGGTCCTTATCTTTTGAAGAGAAGAGTGTAACAGTTAAGGTAAATGTGTATTGGTAAGAATGGACAAACACTTACCAAACGTAATTTTCAAAACATAGACACTTACCAGATGCTTTTCAAACCTTAGTCATTACAAACTGTTTTCATTCCCCTTTTATATCTTTCAATAAGCAAGTTTCTATCTACAATACGTTTTGTTTTATTAGCATTTCAAAAGTGGGAGGTTTCTTTGGGTCACCCTGTACTTTAGATACCATTTATGTATTTGATGTGTCAGCATGTAATAAGACTACATTTGTAAATTGTTCATTGCATTAACTTTCTCTTCCTTTCATTAATACAGTAAATCAAAAAGGGGTTTCATGTTCGGTGCCTTTACCCTACCAGGATGGCAACACTGACAACCAGATGGCATAATTTTTTCCACTCCTAATATCCACCAAATTGTTACAGATCACCTTCGAAAACTAAATTATATTTTAATTTGTCATTTCTGATTTATGTATTTACTACTGGCAGGAGTTGATTTTGGGCTTCAAATTGGATACAATGTATATCCACAACCAAGCGGAATCGGACCCATGCATGTATGACCCCCCCCCTCCCCCCGTCATGTTTTGGTTTCAGGAATTAGTCTGTGAAGTTTGTTCCAGATTAAGACACACACACACGCCTACTGTTAATGATATTGGAAATATTAACCTCTAGAGTTCATTTTACCACTTTTTAGCTGCGTATAGTGACGAAATGAAACATTTGTACACCGTGGATACTGGATAGTTCATACGTTTTTCTTATGTCAGGAATCTTGTAAGGTGGTTTTGTCAGTGTTCTTTCGCAACACCCAAATAAATACAGAGATGTAAAATAATGCACCGACAAACTTCGAGAAATGATAGGACATAACAAAATAAGGGGAAAAAAGCATTAGTCAAAGAGGTAGAAATTCCGCCAAGTTTCAGAGTTACAGACTGCCAAAAGCTTGGGAAAATTAACTTTACAGCTTCAAATGTTCAGTGCCAACAGTTTAGCTGATGCGGCATGCTATTGTCAAAGGCTTCAAACTGGCTTTATCGAGAAATGCATAATTCAAAATTGTGCAGAAGGGATTCCTCAAAAGAAGTGTGATTTCCGGAATTTTCTGAAGTAAAGGTAGGTCGAAATGAGCATGAACAAAACGACTTTCCGTGTGAGTACAGACTACATACATGATCACAGCTAGCCTTGATATTCTATTTCTTCGATAAATAAATAAAACGTTTGATAAAAGTATGCATATTTTATTCCTGATTGTAATACAAATGCTTAATTTATTATTCAAAATCGCTCAGGATATGGAATCTCCTTACACATCGACTTGGTGCAAACGAATTAATGTAGCCTGCTAAGCAGCTTTTCCTTTTATCCTAATTTCGACCCGTCTTTACTTCTAATAATTTCTGGTAATTGCCTACTTCTTTTAAAGAATCCCTTATCCACCCATTCAATAATTTTGGAACATGAATTTTTAGAAAGAGCCGGTTTAAAGTCTTTGACGATAGACAACAAAAAATAGCAGTATTGATTGAACACTTTTCACTGTCCCAGGTTGACCACCACTTTTTTGTGTTAAATCAACATAACACACGGTATTGACTTCTATTCTGGGAGGAGAAGAAAAAATTGAAGTCTGAAGTGATATTTGAACATGGGTTGTTGAGATAAATGTCCAGTGTCTTACCGACTGGACTAAGTGCCAGACACAAGAAATACTAGATTCAAACAGTACACAAGATCAAAATTACGTTTCTCGAACCCCTAAAACCAACAAAGATACTCCGACGACTTAGTCCATGGTTTACTCAATTTTCTATTTGGCAATTAGGGATCGGAATTCCCATTCATTGAGAATATGTTCAATTTCTATGAAAGCAAGCTATCAAGATGGCGGCAGTAAACACTCGCTGAGCATTACGGCTTTCTTACCATAACAAAGCATTAAGTAAAAAATTTGAGTTTTTAAGTTAATGTGGTTTTCAGGACTAAGAATGTGCCTTCTTCTTATTGGTGAAGAACCTTATGCTGATTGCTAATAAATGTGTGTTTATTAACGATTCGGAAAATACACTAAATCAGTTGACCCTTTTTCTTCACAAGTAAAATCCACTAAAAGACATAATGAAATTAATCCTGCACGGAAAGAAATTAGTTTTAACTAAGTCAAGATTTTGCTAGGTTGATGACCAAAAGGGTTGCCCATAACCTACTGGTTGTTTACCACAACCCTTTCGAGACATGAAAGTACCTAATTCTGTAGGTAAATAGTAACCCATTGAAAAGGTTTAACAGAAATCAGGGTAAAAACAACCAATTCGTGGGTAGTCAGTTACCTACACGATTGGTACAAGAAGGAATAAACCAACAACACGGTTAATTTGAACAACATGATTAACCCACTGCTCGGTAATGCTAACCGTTTAATGTGCAGGTAAATTTAACCTTCTGAGAATTAGTTATTTTTTAACCTTGATGAGGGTTAGCTGAACCGAGTCTCATCTATACGAGATGGCGGTCTGAAGGGCTTCCACATGGAAGTTTTGTACCAACGCCAAAACGTTATGGTAAAGCTTAGGAGGTAATCTAGCAACCCTACATCCAGGAATGTAGTGTTACATAAATTATTATTAATATTCTATTGATGAGAAAGTGTAATATGCAACATTGAGATTGATATAATGAATATCACAGTAGCGCAACTTCTGAAATACACGCATTATCGATTATGAACTTCAAGTGATCGGTGGTGTAGTCGTTAGCGCTTCGGATTACAACACATGAGGTCCCCGGTTCGATCCCAGCCCGCCGCACATTTTTTTCTTTTTTTCAAAGATAACTGTAATAAGCTACATATATTGTCAATCATAACAATAACTTGCTTCCAGACGATTTTACCACAATTTGTTTTTTACAAATTTTCGTTGGGATGGGTTAAAATAACTAAATACAGATGTTTATCATAACCCTTTAAAATAACCTACGTGGAGGGTTAAATCAACCCACTGGATCTAACCTTTTTAGCTGGGTTGCTGTAACCTTGTACTTATTAGGCTCTATATTTACCAACTCACTCTGTTACATTAACCCATTTTTGGGTTGCTAGTAACCTTTTATTTCTTTCCGTGTGTACACGTGATACGTGATGGTATATCTTATTGCTGGGAGAGGGTAGGAATAAGAGAACAAGATCCAGAACTTGAGTTTGCGTGACCAATGTGATGCCCGAGACAGGCCTAAGATACTTTTCGCGAGAGACGAGACGATACATTACTTTCTTCACTTCCCGTCTCGTCTCCGCGTCATTGCCTTGCCGAACGTCTCTGATTCTTGTCAACATCAGTTCTAAGATCAGCAATGTTTTCTTGTGTACGTTCTGTTTTTCTTTCACCAGGAAGTTTTTTCTTGAAATTATTAACCCATGTTTTGATTGCATGGTGAGATGAAATATTTGAACTTACTTTTGACCCTTAGGCATCTAAGGCCCAGGTCAGAATAGGGGAAAGCAAAAGATACGGGATGGAGTAGACAAGTTGAAGATACCTTCCCGGCATTTGCCTGCTGTGACTGAATATAAGACCTCAGAAAACGTCAGTCAGAATGATCATCTCTTGGGATCGAAGCCAGGGCCCGAGTGAGAAACTAACATGGGCAATTGAGATAAAGTCATGGGACGCTAAATGATCTTTCATCACAGTTGCACCTGCCAAGTAGGCAATTTAGTTTATTGGAGAACATATTTAATCATTTATTTTATTCAGATCTTACAACTCTGATTTAAGTATTTAGAAAATTAGTCTTTTGTTTTTATTCTCGTTGCTATAAACAGAATCAATTTTACCTATCTGATGTATAACAACGATTGTGATTGGTTGTAGTTGTTTACATAGCAACGATCGTTTATTTAGGTTTCTGATTGGATGCCTAGTTTTGTGTTCTCTCTTGAAATGGTCGTTCGAGTTTATAAATGTACAAAAGTACATTCTCGTTTTTTGTCAGTTTTATCTTGATTAAAACTACTTACATGAACATATATCTGTATTTATCTTTGTTCATATAACAGGATACCTTTTAGCTATGAATAGTTGTTATTTGGGATATTAAACAGCAGAAAAGGATATATGCTTTCTACATTTACTTATATGGTAAACAGGGCACTTGATGAGTGAATGTGATTTACAGCTGAACGAGGTGTTTTCCTTTTATACTGGATATTCTTTATTATATGATGATTTTATTAATTTATTTGATAAATGTGTTGGGTAATTATAAAGCAACGATGGAAAAACCTAGCAGCACCTAATAGTTTCAAAACTATCGTTACTTTGTAATGGTTTTGTACAGTAAACGCACTTCGCTCCCCATCGTTCCACGGCAATTAAATGTCGTAGCATGGGTAAAAGAATGCGCGTGAAATTTACTATTATATTAACACAGGGAATCGTTATCTCAAAGTTCATCAGTTCACTTCTGAATTCTGTATGATACAACAGTTTTGTACATCACAGAAGGGACCGGGCTGCCGTAGCTAAGTTGGTGGTAGAGCTTTGGCTTAGTAATCGGAGGGTCCTGGGTGGCCGCGGCGAATTCCAGTGGCCATTCTTTTTCCTGAGGTTTCCTCAATCATACCATGGAAATGGCGGGATGGTACCTACTAAACAGGCCCTGGTCGACTACCTTGAAACATTTTCTCCCCAGCTATCTATAGGCCGGAGCCTGAGATACGTAAATAGAATAATGAATTAAACATACATCTCTTCAGATTTGAACCAGTTTTGCCCTCCTTAGTGATATTCAACAGTGAATACGTTTTCTTCATCGTTAGTCTGGAAGCTGAGTCTGGTTAATTATAATGAACTGTCTTTTTTTCTTCTTCTTCATTTTTCTGACTCTTCGCACAGAAAAAGAACGATTGAAAGAGATTGTCTGATCGAAAGGAAAGATTTTCAATGAAGAAATCTGAACTCATTGACTCAAGTAGAAAGTGCATGGTGTAAAAGCATTAGACATCCCGGAAGGAAATAGGTCAAACCAAATACCATGAAGTAGAAAGCAAAACCCACGAAAACTCTCCGCGTGAGATGATTAAGGGACAACTCAAAGAGAGTAGAAGAAAAATAGACATTAACGAAACAAACCGCCAATCCTCACTAATGGATGAACGTCGAAAAGCACGTTTCGCATTCATTTCCCTTTCATTACGTACGAAAGCCCATATTAACTGCAAATTAGCTTGGTTTTCTACTCACTCTCTGTCTATCTCTTCGCTTTTGAAGCAGTGCCAAACTCATTCGAGAAGAGCAAAGTAGGTTTTAAGCCACAACCTCCAAACTTTAAAAACTTAAATTATTCCCAGGTACGTACCTTTATCATATTTACTCGCGTATTACTGAGTTTATAACGAAATATAAATCCGATATCCCTAAAGCTGATACTTCGAGACACATGTAATTTATCAGCAAACAAATGGAAGATTTTTCTGAGGTGAATTGTTCATATAATGCTATAAAATATAAAATATTTTGTCTTCAGGGATGCGCCACTACCACCTCTCCCTGGATCCGCTACTGCTCTGGAATAGATAACAAAATTATCATTAACTCACAAAATTTGTACACATAAAATACGTTCCTCCATCTTACTGAAATGTTTACCTTCTTAACCTAACTAGTTGTAGGCCTTCAATTAAGTTGAATATTGTTAATGTCCTGTAGGCATTTTTGGTACAGGTTGCGAAATAGGGTAGAAAGTTGGCGAAGGCCTAGAGTAAAGGTACCATCACGGTATTAGCCTGGTGCGACTGAGAAAACTCCTGGGAAAACTGTAGTCAGAAATCACTCAGAATGGCTGGTCGCTAGCATCGATCCCAGGTTGGGAAATAGGTTAGCAAGTCAGCAAAGGCCTACTGCGAAGACAAATTGTGAGATCCATAGGCCTGGGGCTAGAGTGTATTTATAAGGCATTATTGTGCATTCTTGAGAAACCAGGGCTTTAAATAAAAGAGAAACATAGCAAAATGAACAACGAAAATCAAGATTCAAACCCGGGGAACCCCATGCAACCTGGGGTTCCGAAAGAAGAAAGGAATCACGTGGGTTTGGAGCCGAAATCTGACCAAGACAAGAATCAACTACAGCTGTTATGCCTAATGACTTCAGAGAACGACTCGACGAACTCTATTCAAAAGTACTTCAAAGTTAATTACAACGATTTTAGCACTAATAATGAGAACGCGCCGGCTACAACTCATGAAGATTACTACAGTAGATTAGCTGTATCGGTAGATAGAAGAAGGAAGAAAGTACGTTATATCAGGAGGATCAGGAACCTAATGACTCTTGAGAACATCAGCGAAGAGGATCCTGACAATATAGATAGTACATGCTCCTACACGGACACATCCCTACTCAATTTAAGATCGCTCGGACATCACGTAATTGTGAAATATATTCTGCGAGAAGTAGGTAAGAACTTTGATGATTACAAGAGCTCGTTGGGATCTGCAATCAATTCCCAGTTTGCGCTAATTGCAGCAGAACCAGCATCTTTAAGAAGGTATATCAGAAATAAATTGGAATTTCCAAAATTAATTTAACTTATTTCGATAAGTTGTTGTACGTCATCCTTTCTTGCCTATTGTAATCTAAGAAACTCCATGTATGGACCAGTAATGTGTGGCTTATATAGCTTTGGCTTATATGCACCATAGGCAAGCATCAACTGAGCTTATCAATATTCCGAAGAGAAAGTTAACAATATAATTAAATGAGTTTCAGCAAGGAAACCAGATAAGGTTCTATTCATCATACGAAGAATGAAGCCGCCATCAATGATTAACTGTACCAACATTCTGGCAACCACGTGTAGTGTGTTCACTGGATACAAGTTGTATAAAAAAATTTCCTCCTAAGTCAAGAGACAATTTCGTGTCAGCCTCCATCAGTTACAAAATGATTTTTGTATGTGTTTTTCTTTATTACTTGAAGATAATTTTAGCGAAGTATCGTTCTGTAACTAGTGGGGGCTCAAGGTTAAACAACACAAAGTTTACTGGGAAAGGTGAATTTTTATAAGTACCTAGGTAAACTTGAACCTTATGCGCAGTACTCTTTTCAACCAAACTTAAAGACAGGACGCATAATGAAATAAAGAAAGGATGCAATCAAGATTAAAATTTTCCCCAAACATTCTTAAAAATATACGTAATTCTCTGTATTAAGGCAGTAATTTTCTCTCAATCAAAGATGCTGATTGATGTCGATCTCCTTTACGGATCAGCATAAACATCGACAAAATATTTGCCACTCGATATTGATTGATATCGGATAACAACATCCATTGATTTCCTAAATCGTCTGTTAATGATATCGTTCGATATTGATGTTTTACTGGAGGCAACTATGAACAATTCAGTTTTTATAGAAGACTAATAAAAACGATTAATCTGTACACGTTTACGAATTTTCCCATAAGTAACAGTCTGAATTTACTGAACACAATAATATTTGATAACGAATTGTGCCTCGTAAAGGCAGTATCCACGTTACTGTATCTTATTCTAGTGTAGTCGCTTAGCGTTAAAGTTAGGAATGTATTACGGGTAAAGGACCAAACTTTGTACAGTGGAACTACATATCAGCTAGACTCGTCGGGCTGACGTAGGTCCAACCTTGTAACAGTTAGGTCACCGTTTGCCACTGCACCGGCCCGACGCGACGATTCGTGCTGATAATGATGTTAATTTACGGGAGAAATACCTGACCTGGCCCTCCTGTGCCATCTTGGAAAATGGTACCAATAAAAATACGAGGCTATATATATTATTCTAGTTCAAATTATCTACTGTGACCTCCAGACGGTAACGATGATCAAAATATATCTTGCACAGAAATTATTAGAATTAAGTACCGTTACGAACAAATTAAAAATTGACGCCATTTTTTATTTAAAAATTTTCAACTTCAGTCTCCTTACACGTCCTTCGTGTGCACCACTGTTTTCCGAATTCTTTCAGGCTGAAAATTCCCAACACACTCAAATGTTAATAAGCGAAATGTGTACTCACCAAACGCACAGAAAAAATATTCAAGGATAGTGAAAGTGAATTGTCTAAAGCTAGTCTTGCACTTACCTAAAGAGAAAGAAATAAAACAATTAATCAAAAAATCCTTCTTTGACGGAAATTTACAGTGTTTTAAAAGTGTTTTAAAATTGAA
>JAGDQP010013882.1:29759-46648 GCA_022664845.1 Lepisma saccharinum
ATGTTTCAGACAGAAATTTACCTAAAACTATGACCAGGATTTTTTTAAAAAATATTTTTGTTGATTTTTTATTTAAATCGATTTTTATTAAATCGATTTTTATTGGTGTTCGCTGCGTAAGATAGTCATGGGGAATAGGCAACGATTCCACCAGACCTCCAGCTTAGAGAGTGAAGTAGTTCAGTATCTAAATTTACTTTGCAATTTTTAAGTTCTGTGGAATGCGGAAAGAAAAAACAGATGGATCAGTGATTCCAACCCCCCCCCCCCCGTGGGGATGTCACCCCCAAATCCTCGAGGAATCCCCCGTAACTTTAACATATTTCGGTCAGAAAACGATAGAAATCGTGCAATAGTCTACTTACATCCTCCCAATTTTTACTTTCGAACCCCCAAAGTCTGGACCGCAGTCATGTGAGTTTTGTGGTGAACACAGGGTTTCCTCGTTTCCTCCCACTTTCTTTAATCCATCAATGCTTCCATCATTATCCATTCAGTGTATTTAAAAGTTGTCTAGAAGTCTTAAATAAAACTCAATTCAATGAGAGCTATTTAATGCAGTCAAACCAATAGAGGTTACGCAACTTTGCATTTTCATCCTTCAGCATACACATACCACATACGTGAACTTTATACTTCCATTGAGTATAAACTGCTTTTAAGCAATTTATACAGAAATCACTAATTTGATACAAATACACAAAGTGGGTAATGTTACAAAACAACAATTTTTGTTTTGTACACAAAAACTGGATTTTCTGTTTTCTGTGTGTTCGTTTTCATACGTGAGTAAATTGTTATTAACATCCTAAACAAACTGATGAGCTATGGACGGTACCTATAGATTTTGGTAAAGTAGGTTCCGAACCACTCCGTTCAAAGGACCCTGATACGATTTGAAAGCGTGACTACGCGCATAGAAAGCTAGCGCTCATTTTCATACGCATTACAAAAATAAACACATTTGTAATACAAATTCTAAACTTATAATGTGAGTTGGGTTTCTATGTTCTCTTCTAAATTAAGCCAATCAAAATGAATCAATCAAATAGTTCGTTAAATTCTAAGTCGATCACTTTGGTTTTCTTTTATATCTAAGTGCCTATCATCACGTAAGGACTAAAGGGTTAATTTCAAGCTTATACATGATTCGAATGATTAATAATACTGCACTTGCTTATTTGTATTTCTGTAGTGTGTTTACAAAAAGATGGTCAGAGTCAGGGTTGAATCATTTAAATCAAAGTGATTTATATCATGATGTGAATCGCGATTTAAATCAGATTGTTTTTTTTAAAGCAGCGATTTAAATCAAAAATATATTTTAAAAAAATAGAAATAACTTAATGTTTCTATATTTTCATCTATTTTTTATTTATTTACATGACAAAAATTAAATATGCCATGCTGTTTCGCTAATACAGTACCCCCTTGAAGTTACCTAAGCCTGAAGCAAACTAAATTCATCACATTATAATTTGCAATCGGTGGAAATATATTTACTAGCTCTCATTAACATTAACATAACTATTGATGAAATTTTGTACCACTACTACACCTTTGCTTAAGTATTTAAATCATTAGAGGCTCATTCTTAAAAATACATTACACATTCATAGTCAAACTCGCATTGAGCCATCCACATTTGTCAAGATTTACATTTTCGGTGGCTTCTCCGAACAGTCTATGCAAATGTCGCCTCCCTTTTTTTTATTAGCCTATACTTACATGTAGGACGAAGTATATATTGTGGATAATATTTTTACTCACACAATTAAGAGTACTAATTATTATTTTATTAATAACGATAGCAACCGTATTTGTATGTTATATCTTACCTTGAGGCCAAATAGCATCAGAAATTACTAATCTCCTATCTACGGTCCCACATTCAGGCACAGCCCTTGTGGAATGAATTTTAGTAAAGTTTGCGTCGACAACGCTACTCTACCTCGTTTCTTCGCCTTCCATCGTATCTTTTATTGCTGCTGCTCTATCTATAATCTATTTACTATTCCTACAGCAAACAAGATCAAATAATTTACTCATCTATAGATTGTATTGGCTTCTTAACTAGGTTAGCCTATTGACACTACTATCCGTATGAAATCTCTACATATTAGAGATTTAGAAAATTTCAATCCTGCTAACTCCGTGGTGACCCCAGTCTACATTGAACCAGAATGATACTTGTTCTTTGTGTACGGCATCCTCCGATTAATTCCTAATAATTTAGGAGGAGTAATTGCATTCTAATTCTCATCATTATACTCTTCCATCATGAAAGAAAAATTCGAGGCCTACAATTCTATCCAATTAACAAATCAATATTTTAAATTATAGTATCCAGTTATTTTGCTAACTTCAATTGCAGCTCAATTTACAGAACTTTACAGGACAAATCGTAACGATCAGAACATGCAGGTTTTTTTCGTAATGTCTGATTCTCAGAAGAAGAAAATGGTAATGCAGTGGATGCCAATTATTCGGAACCTGATGACAGATTAGTCATCCCCCTTTTTATTTCATCTTTTATTAATAGGTCGGTTGTAATGTTTACTCTTTATAGAAGACATGATTTAATTTTCTAGTTCAGAAGAAATTAATGTTAGTTTGATTGTAGATGGTCTTCATTTCTTTGTTAGTTTTATGAGAAAACTATTTTGGTTTTAACTGTAAAAATTTATTAAAGGCAATCTTACAGCTATATAATATAGATTTGGTAGTTTTGGTGCTCCACTACTATAAATAAGTAGTGGAAGTGTTGTTGAAGCTCTAACATGTTACCACTAACTGACCTATGGTAGCTCTGACAATTCGTGTTTTATTGTACGACCAGCATTGTAAGTATAGCATCTCGCCAACAAGAACTAACTAAGTTCGGTAGATTTTAAACAAAGAGACCTACTATATTACCTTCGTAATATTTAAGAATTTTGACTGGTTATATTATATAGTACATTCCGCAAGACTGCGTAATTGACTATATTATAGATCTATCTCATCTGTGTGAAATACTGTAATTACTTCAGACACTCAAATTCAATGCCAATCAATAATACACTTAAAACGTAATGATCTTCATCACAACAATAGACTATTCAGCATTTAGTGGAGAATTCATCTGTTTTTAATTCATGGAGAACTGTTTTGTTTCAACTGAGATGCAAAAGAATACAACATCTGCACACAATTTGGTCATATTTCATGGATTGATTAATAATACAGCAACATCTCGCCAATAAAAGATCTTCGCCAGCAAAAAGATCTTCGCCTACGCAGAAATATTTTTCTGTGAGCGTTTTTCAGTTCTTGAACTTGGAATTCAAGTTTCGTAAGATAGTTCGGGCATTATTTTTGTCCCCAACTGTTAACCTAGATCACAATATAACTTGGAATCTATGTGCTATAAAAATGTCGTTAAAACGACAAGAATTGTTTGAAGGTCATGGTTGTTGATACAACGATCTGGTAACGACCAAACAGTGGTTTCTTAGTTTATCTTATAGACAGGTGGACTATGACCTCCGAAGCATTACTTTTTGATCTTTCAGCGTTTAACATCCTTTGTCTTTTAAAAGTTCTGAACCAGTTGTTCTCTGTCAGAAGGTCGATTGATCACTCGTGTACTTGGTTACATAAGCTCTGTGGAAGGAAGTTCCTGGTATAAACGGGAAATAGTTCATTACTTTTTAGCTGATCTATTATTTGTCACTTGTTTTTCCACGTCACCCGGGACAGAGCTTAAACGGTGATATATAGGGGCAAAAGAAGTTCATATTCCCTGAAAATTTCCTGGCACAAAAAGCACACAAAAACTTCACCAAAAATGAAATTATGTGAATGCATGTGAACCTTATGTGAACCTACCGAACAAATGTGAACTTTTAGTGTTCAATGTGTCTTTTATTAGTTTCTTGTTCATGGTGCACATTTAGTACACATTAAGTTCATACTTTCTGTAGTTTCACATTAGCTACACTTCGTTTTTAGATCGCTTTAGTACATTTACCAATTTTAAATGAGCCTTTTGTGCATGAATTGTGTACCAGTATACCAGAAGTGCATATATTATGTTCGAAAAACGTGGTGTAGTTCATATTAATTTCACGAAAAGTTCATACATTATGCACTAAGAACGTGCTAAAACTGGGACATATTGTGAACTTTATGTGTACTTTGATTTTCAGTGTTGGAGCTCACAGTCAGAACTATGATTTATCTGATCGTTTGTAATCTGCTAACGCTACAATTCTTGTATGGTAGTTTTGTACTAAATGTTTATGTGAATTGAATATATCGTACACGGATTTTCACTACTTGATTCATCTTCACTTCTTACACATCATAATCATTCTATTTACCAATACAACGTATGTTTACGGTACGTTTGTTCCAAAGGTGAAATCGCGTCACCTTCGGTGTCCCGGCCTGACCCGGACATATATGACCCGGTCTGAAACTTGATACCAAATCACTTGATTTACCCGGTTTTGACCCGACTGAATTTGTGTTGATCCAAATGACTAGAATGACTGCTACCCGACGACCAGATGATAGCGTATAACCTATCCAGCGACGTATTTTTCGTGCTCTTGGGGGGCTAAATCTCCGGTTTTGGTCACTCACTCCTGTAAGAAATAATGTTCATTAAAACACAATAGTGTACAATAAGAAAATAATTAAAACTCTGCTGTACCCTCCAGAACACTGAATCGAAATCGGGTCACGAGGTCTCAAGCATAGATCCGGTGACGCGGTCCAAAAGTTCACCCGTGATCCATTACAGCTCTGTTTTGCGTTGTACCGACTTTAGTATATCGTTAGTAAACTACACTGCAAAAAACTGTACCTTTGAATTGTAGGTACAAAATTGCAATTTAGTACTCACAATTTTTGAGAGGTAGTGACGAACCCAGGGTTGGGTTTAGAGGGGCGGGAACTCAGTTCTTTGTCTCCAAGGTTTTGGGAGGGAAGAGATTAATAAAAAAAAAGATGGTAAGATATGAATCCACGTGTCCGTCACTGATTTTTAAAAGTTGTGGGTACATTATACCACCTAATTTTCAGACACGGGAATTCATATTTTACCATCGTTTTTTTTTTTTCAATTAATCTGTTCCCTCTGAAGAACTGGGAAGCAAAGAACCTTCCCTCTAAATCCAACCCTGGGTTCACCACTGCCTCTAAAAAATTGTGGGTACCAAATTGGAATTTCGTACCCACAAGTCAAGGGTAGTTTTTGCAGAGTAGTATCTGCGTCCATAAAATTTTAACGGGTAAGTTGAGCTATGAAGTACCAGGGCGCGAGCTGACAACTTATGCCGTAAACTTATTTTTGTTTTTAAAATACAATTTCTATTTCTATTTGGAATTTTGAAATTATATCTTTATTTGTATTCGGAATTTTAAAATTATATTTGGAATTTAAAAATAGTAAATGAGGTAGAGCCGTCAGTACAATGCTCGCGTTGTAATCGAGAAGACCTGAGTTCGAATCTCGGTGCCGGTCATCTTAGATGAGCTTTCCCATGGTTTATCTTGGTCACGACAGACAAATGATGGGATGGTACCTTGAATAAGGCTAGGGCAGATTTCTTCTAGAATCCTTTCCTTTCCTTTGTGATTGTTCTTAAATGTGCCCAGTATACAATGGCGGCAATTTGGTTGTGTCTGGAGAATGTTATATAAATAAATAAACTATTTATATTTATATTTGGATTTTTAAAATGCTATTTTTATTTATATTTGGAATTTTAAAATACTATCTTAATTATATTTGGGATTTAAAGAAAATGTTTTTATTAATATTTGGATTTTTAAAACAATATATTTATTTATATTGGAAATTTTAAAATAGCATATTAATAAAAAATTTAGAAGGCCAGGTCACAAGCGTAAGATCATTTTACAACAATATATACTACAAAATATTATCAAAGTTTTCTTCTAAATTTTTATTCTGACTTATGTTCGGTGATTTAATTATGAACAAAAGCATTTGCGAACACAGTATTTCTAGAGGTGGATTTTCCGCTACACAGAGCACTATGAACATTGCGAAGAATTGTTGCACTCACGCAAGCCAACAAAATTATCAGAGTTCAATCAAATCAAATATTTGTGGAACTACTTTGGAACAAAGGATAAAAAGCATCGAGATACCCTGGTCAATTTTCAGATCTGCTAATATCTACAAAGGAGTTTGAAAAGCTGATGCAACTATTTCCACACACACTGGTGGAGTCCATATCATATCGAAGTTGCAGTTATTTAAATAAAGGGAACAGCTACAACCTTTTTGGTAAGAAATACCACAGGTGACTAACGTTTTGTTCACTGAGCATATTTTATTGTCGCTTTATGGAACTGAAATATTTATGGTCTTCAGGTATCTCAGGCCGAAATGGGGAGAGGAGAGGAGAATAAATGGGAAGAAAGTCGGCCAGGGTCTAGTTTTAAGGTACTGGAAGGAATTAGCCTTGAATGACTAAGGAGAAACCTTGGGGAAACAGTCAAGATGGCATGCCGCTGAGCACACACCCACAATCTTCCGAATACAAAGACAACAGCTTCCCAAATGAGCTACGGTCGCTTGGTGTAGCTTTACTGATTCTCTTATTATTTATGTTGGTAAACTACGCATGAGGCAACTATTAGTTCTGTTAAACACTACATTGATACAGGTGTACAATGTTTGAACTTAAAAGCATGCTATGTAACCAAAATAGCGAATTTCTTGAAAATATTTCAATTTTTGTTTATGTTTTGAAAAGTTACGAGTTTGTTGAAAGCAAGTATTCTTCAACAAGAGACCAAAAAGAAAGAAGTTATGAATATCTGTAACTGTCAGGTGAAATGTTTCACGTCAGTGTGTCAGGTGTGTGTGTGTCCAATGCTTCCTTCTCTTCTCTTCTTAAGTAAACAGAGAACAAACTGTTTGGATACAGTGTTAAAATTAAAATTGATCTACGTAAGTAACGTTGCATAAACCATACTACTACCTTAGTTTATTGATAAGAAGATTCTCCGGTATTTTAGTGAATCCATGGACGACATGAATACAAACTTGAATTTAAAGGTACATCGAATATGACACATGTTCACAAATTGCGAATTCTATGTTCACAAAATTGCAAGCCCTGGCAATAGTATAAACTTTTAAAATAAATATTTTACTTGTTTCGATTGTCTTGTTATTTACACCTTCAATATCATCATCAAAATATTCAGCCGTTTTCTATCCACTGCTGGATGAAGGCCTCCCCCTTTTCTTTCTACATATCTCGATCCGCTGCTATCCTCATCCATGTAGCTCCTGAAAAACGCTTGATTTCATCTACCCATCTTACATTTAGACGTCGTCTCGGTCATTTCTTTTATCTAGGAATCCAGTGTAGTGCATTTGTCGTCCACCTTCCATCTGTTCGTCTAGCTATGTGACCTGCCCATCTCCACTTCATCTTCTTCGCTGTCCCCTCTACCTTTGTGCGCGAATCCATTCATTTGTTTTCCTGTCCCTCCTGGTTACTCCTAGCATGCATCTCTCCATTGCTCTTTGTGTGACTCTCAATCTTTGAGTCATTTGCGCATTCAGTGTCCAAGTTTCGCAGCCGTACATCATCACGGGTAAGACGCATTGACTATAAACTTTACGCTTCAGACACATTAGTAGTTTGCTTTTGAAAATAAAATGTAATCTTCCAAACGAACTCCACGCCATTTTACATCTTTTATTTATTTCATCAGTCAACTTAGCATTCGGTGTTTTGAGCTGGCCTAGGTAAACATACTCATCAACTATGCCTATTGGCTCTCCATAAATCTTCACTTCCTTATTTGCAGCATGTTGATTCTACATTACTTAAGTTCATTTTAAGACCTATTTTCGAACTCTCATCACTCAGCTCTTCCATTCTGGTTTGTAGTTCTGCACTTGAAGCAAACAGGACTATATCATCAGCGAAACGTAGGTGATGAAGATATTCGCCATTAATTTTCCCACGCCGGGATATTCCCACTTCATCCCAGTTTAAATTTGGAACACTCTCTCCAGGACCGCACGAAACGATTTTGGAGAAATTGAATCTCCTTGCCTTACCTCCTTTCCAACTTTAAAATTTTTACTTTCTTGATGTAGTCTAATGACAGATGTGGCAGTCGAATAAATGTTTCGCAGTAACTTGATTTATACACTTTCGATGCCTTAATGTTCAAGTGATTTAAGTACTGCTGCCAAGGTGACCGAATCGAAAGCTTTTTCAAAATCTATGAATCCCAAACATGGTTGAAGTTCATATTCATTAGTCCTTTCGATAACTTCATTCAATGTTTGTATGTGGTCCATTGTGTTAAATCCACTACGAAATCCGGCTTGTTCCCTTCCCTGGTTAAAATCTATGTCTCCTTCAATACGATTCAAAATAACTTTCGTGAACATTTTGTATAGAACTGAAAGTAAACTAATTGGTCTGTAGTTCTCCACGCGTTCTTTGTCCCCTTTCTTGGGCAACAAAATGATAGCAGCATTATTCCAACTTGAGGGTATTTCTCTCTTCCTCGGGCACATCGAGAATAATTTAGCAAGTTTTTCTTTTATATTTTCACCTCTCCATTTAACCATCTCTGCTGTGAGTCCATCTTCTCCTGGCGAATTTCCGTTCTTCATCCTTCGAAGTACTTTATCCACTTCTTTCATTACGTCTGGGACTTCTATACACTTAAAAAGATGAAGATTTTCTTTCTACACCAATTCTTGCACTGTTTTTGTTTTTTTAAGTTGTGTCAGCACTAATTAAACTCGGAACATCTGCATCCCTACTGTGCGATTTAGCTTCGAATACTCAAGCTGCAAAAAAAGCATACATTCTCTATTATATTCTTATCTTCTCCAGAAAATGAGAATATTGTCGTTTAATCGTATACACACTAAATCAGAAGAGCGGAAATTTTCGATGAGAAAGTTATTTCACTGAAAATTATTGAATTTCAGTTGATAAGAGTAGTGTTCAACGAAACACTCCCATTTGGATAGAAAATGTGATGTTTTTAGATGGGATTCCGATGCTCATTAATGTCTGCTCCACTGTCATATCAGACCACACATCAGACCAAAATTTATCCGTGCACGTGATTGTTAAATATTCATTCCTGGCAAACTGCTGAAATTCCTGTGGCGTCATCTTTTGCTGGAGGATAGCCATCTGCTGCAAGTATAGATGATTGAATTTTGAATAAGCAAGATGGCCAGTTACGTGGAAATAAGGAATAATTTCAGCAACACATTCCAGATGTAGTGAGTGACCAGTCTCCTTGTCGTTCAGCTCGAGTGAACTGACGAAGAATCCTGACTTGGTTGAAGTACTATCTCCAAAAGCTTGTTTGTGCGTCCGTTAGAGGGTAGATCTTGCAGAAACTTTTCCATCTCTGATTTGCTCTGAATTACTCTGTTTTCTTCATCAACCTCCAATAAATGATTTGAATTATATGGCTCAATGATGAGTTTACGTATCAGTTCAGAGAGATGATCATTCTGTGATTTGACAATAGATATGTCATCCAGAATGGCCATTGCTAATGCAGAGTGTATAAGAAGATGTGCTCGCACTGCTCTAGCATACAAGTGTCCACTCATCATGTGTTTTACTGTATTTGTTGCGTAGACAGATGCACACAGGTCAATTAACCCACTCAACAATATCACCTAATTTTATTTTATATCATATGACAGATAAGTATCTTTATTTCCTGGGCAAATTAGTGATAAGAGAGGGAAACTTTGGTGAAAATTCGTAGAAAATAACGCTCAGTGGCATCCTAGAAGTCCATTAGAGAGTGATAATTGCCCTCGACTATATTAGACTACACTTATCTTCAAATAAGGTCTTCTAATACAAAATTACACAATAGTTCTAGAAAGGTGAAAAATATATCTAAATTTTAGAATTTACTGCCGATTAGCTCTAAATGTATGCGTTTTATAGAAAATTGTGTCTCTATTTTACTGTTTTGTCTATGCTCTTTAAAATGACGCCAAAATTACTTCTCTACGTTGAACCGTAACGAAAATATCATTATTTTTATTTTGGTAATGTTTGGCAGTGGCCGTCATACTGATGACGTCATTAAAAACTTCTTCCGCTGGCATTTCCGGGGACTTTTAGTATGTCACTCGGGACACTTTTCTGAGCATTTCCTCCAATTTTTATTTCTGTTTTATTTGTTTCCATTCAAAGTGCTAATTTTCCTGAACTATAAAGATGCCTGAAGGTATCGATCAGTGATACCTGTTGAGAAGTCAAGATTTGCTATGTGTGCCGCAAAAATTCTGAGACTGTGGTTTTGCTGGAAAAAGTAATTAAAATAATTTCACTCAATATATTTTTTTAAACAACAAACTACACGCGCGCAAGACCGAGTCACTAGCCGTTTGTGCCAGATCATATGTTGAATCCGACACCCGAGTGAAACACGTTGAGAACCACTAGTTGTATAAACGCATTTCACAAAATTCTTTATTAACCTTAAAAAAAATTAAAACTATTCTGACACTATCCGATTGCAATGAAACTTTGCACAAGGATTACGTTAACAATTCACTCACTCACTCCAATATCTTCTTTCAATACTTTCTCGAGGAGTCCAACTTCCTGCTCCATATACAAGTTTTTGTTTTATGTCTCTTGTTTCCGGAGATTTGCAGATGTACAAATATTTCCTGAAAACATTTTCGATAATAAGAAATCTAGGGAGCTACGTGAGCTTGCCTTGTAAAGAAACGACCTTATGTAACTATCGCAAACAGTGTAATTTCGAAAGAAAAAATTATGATTTATTTTAATTGAACATTTTGAGAAACTGTCACTGTGCATGCCATCAACAAATGTTTTACATTCTTTCCACTTTATGAGATCATAGGTTGATCGTTTTTGTGCGCTAACGGATTGAATTAAAGATGAAAATACATTTAAAAATTTTTCTGGATTAACTTAAAACATTCTGAGTTCTTAGGATACATTTCCTCTCTTATTTGAAACATTGCTCTTGACAAAATTTTCACACACTCAAAACTTCACAATATACTCTCAGAGCGTCAATAAAACAACAGACGAATTTTACAGCTCCACTCCTCTATGATACTGTCTTTCAAACTTTTGAAATTTTCTACACAAATTTTTATTTTTTCAAATTTAACCTTAGTAGTCAAATGTATATGCTTTCTTCCGTTAGAATATATTGCGGATTGAAAACATCAATGTGTTTCTTCAACTGTTGAGTCGGAAACCAAGTGACTCACGTTAAAATCATTTTGCAGTGTACTTAACACGTTTCTAACAACACCACAACGTTTCGTAAAATCGGAAAGAGACAGGGAGACATGTTTTGACGCGCAATGACACCGTTAAATATCTGTTGCATTTTACTAATATATTTCATTATAAACCAGTATCATATTTCCAAATTTTCCAATCCCTTCTTCGCTTTCTGTGCGCGTGGTCACGGGTTCAAATCCCGTCGGAGTCCATTGAACGGAGTGGTTTAAAGTCCACTTTCCAGTCCTTAGAAGCTCACCAGCTTGTTTAGACCGATAACAATTCACTCACTCACTCCAAACTCTTTTTTCATTACTTTCTCGAGGAGTCCAACTTCCTGCTCCATACAAAAGTTTTTACTCATCATCCTTTATACAATATTTTCTTTTATTTAAGACACGTCTCCAACAAGTGACGCGAAATTTTCCGTTGATATTTCAAGCAAGAAATATGCGTATATTGTGCTCTTTTCTCCACACATTTGAAAGGGTTCTGAGTGAATGTATATTGTGTACAAATCGGAGGGTGTGTCAGTGAAGGGTAGCCAATTTTAGCTCTGCAAACAGGCATCTTTTCACAGGCACAAACACAGTTTAGTCACAACGAATATTGACAGATTGACAACACAAAGCTTCCGATTACTACAATAGATTCTCCTCTTGCAGACTAGAGCGAAGAAATCTTGGCAATGTTTGAAGAAGAATTCTTTTATCAAAGTAAATGGAACAATCTAAGAAAAGTAAGTTCAAAAGTTCATTCTTGGCAATGCAGCACACAAATATAAAGGCAAGAAAGTTTTAAACATCATGCGTATATGTGGTGATCAAGAAAAATTTGAAGGAGAAATTTAAATGTGAAATGTTATTCAAGAAACAGCTTATCAATGTTGAGTTGAAGGGAATAAGTTGCTGGGAAGAAAGAAATGCCTAGAAAATTTGGAAGATTAGGTTTCAATGTGGCTTAACCTAACAGTGTCAAGTATTATTTACTATATTCATAAATATTTGTAAATGAAACGAATAAGTTTGTTAATGTTCCTTCTCATGGTGCTGCACTTTTTTTTCGATTTTTAAAAATTATGGAAACACGAAAAGGACAATTACAATTTTGGAAAGTAGACGCAGTGATGGTTATGGATCTTTGTTATAAGAAGATAAAAGTGTTTTAATAACGTTTCAGACAAGTATCAGTGTGCAAACATGTAGAATAGATGAAATTGTTACTGTAATGTCTCTAATATACAGAACGGCAAGGGTCCCTTCTGTGGTGCAACCTTTCTACTTCAATAAGTAATTCTGTTTCCTGATGTTAATTATAGAATATTAATCACAGAATTGAGTAAACTGTACACGAGGAACGCACTTTGAATACTTACTTGTTACTTAGCTAACTTATCTGCTCATGTTGGATAATTTATTCTCTTCAGGTTCACATGTACGACGTAACGATTCATTTAGTAAATCTATGAAGAAACAGGAAACTACTGAGATACATGTATGCACATTCAGTGTATTCAGGCGTATGGAAAATTGTAACCACTTTAACATGTGGACAAAAATTCCGTATCATATTTCAGCAGGGTTTGTTTTCTAGTACTGCTGTCTTGATAATTGCCACTTTAAGTTTTATCTCCGGAATCTACAAAATTATGCTCAGCTCTTATCCTTGAATCAACTATGAGCAAATCACGTAAGTTAATTTGGATTGATTGTTTAAATACGAAAATAAAATCTACAATAATGTCACAGGTTTCCAAAGTTGAAATGGAGGTAACTTCCGATTTTTTTTCTGTACATCAAACCTCTGTAGGTACAGATACAATTAATATTAAAGAGTGAAAAGTTCGATCCCCGGTCCAGTTACATACTTTTCACTCTTTAATATTAAATTTATGAGTGTTTGCTACGGTTCCCGTTCAGAAACAAATTGGTTGAGCACAGTACATGCAGTGCCATGTTGAAAAGACCCGGACAAAATAATGAGGACGGAGAGTCTCGAAATAAAACGAATCGGGACAAAAAGGCAAATGATGATACAGTGGCCCCACGGCAAAGGATTCTCCCTCCCTTTCTTCCTAAAACATAAGAAAAGTTCCAAACTATTTTTTTGTTTTTGTTTTTGTTTTTGTAAAGAGTTAAGTCAGGCGTGTTTGGTTTCTTTGGCTCGAACTCCTTTACCTATCCTCTTTTCGTTATAGTGGGATCCCTTGCTTTCAATCTTAAATGGAACTCTGTAGACAAAACTATCTACGTTCCTTAGTTTCGAATACGAAATTCCAGTACACACACATTGCAAAACTAATAAAATAAATAAGTGCCTCTCTGTGTGATTCATCTTTGTAAAATTAAGTCTCTCTCTCTCTCCTTTTCAAAACAAAAAAAAAGAGAGAGAGAGAGAATAATAATTCAGAGGACGAAGAGATCCATTTAACTTGAACGTTTTCCCAGCAGCCATCGAAGACAACTTCAATGAGTCTATTACGTCAACTCTTCAGTGATTGCAAAACGTCAAGTTTTAATCAACGATTGTCACTCATCCGTAACGATTAAGGAAGAACTGACAGACGCAAGGCGTTACTAAAGATTCTGCATTACGTTTCTGGTATATTACTTTCCGCATCTTTCTAATGAAACTATGGGTTCTGCAATGTCAGAGAAATATTCAAACATTTCAGTTATGTTTATTGCCTTAATGTCGCACGTGAAAAAACCTGAACGAACTGTTTCATGATTTACATTTGTAACCTGTTTTAATTTAATTTACATTTGTTGGTGGTTGTGGCATGAGATCTAATATTGCCTGGCGAAGCAGGTATAGTACGTTTTATACATTTTCAATTTTTCTCGCCGAGATTCTGGGATATGATTTGATATGATGGGTTGTAACAAAATAAACAATGAAGCGACATCCCAAGTTCATAGTGCGTGTTTAATACAAACATTAGAAGGCAAAGTGGGTCGCGGTGGCTCAGTGGTAGAGTAATGCAAGTAGCATTAACATTACAAAGACGATAGTTATAATTATACAAAATACACTGAAAATAATACATATAAACGTAGGAAAACAACGTGAAAAGTAGAGAGAGAGAAAGAGAAATTTCAGAAATAAGAATAACTGTAGTGACTGATTGTCCAAGCCCTAAGGCGTGAATCTGATAATAATCGTATAATACGACCCGACGTTTTCTCTTGAGTGCATTCAGATTTTTGTCGTCTGTTAGGTAAATTGCTAGTTAATTCCAAACTTTGTTTCCCCCATTCGAGAACGATTTCGTGTTATGTTTTTTTACGAATTGAATTTTGAAATTTGAACAGTGGACAATAATACTGATTCAATAGGGAAAAACACAGTTCCCTATTTGAAGTTATCGACCAATTGCAGAGTTAGTCCAATTGTCCGTTGATAAGATTAATGCTTGTATTTTTCCAGTGTTAACTTTTAGACCAGTTTAGAGCACTCGGTATTATAGTTTCAATAGTATATTTGTTCAGTTGATTAGGATGCGGAATAACAGACAATTGTCAGCATACAGGAAAATCTCCATAGTTTTCGCAGAGTTCAAAATCAATTATGAGTAAGTTAAATGACTTAGAGCCAAGAATTGAACCTGTGAAACTCCTATTTTAATATCGGCACATTGGGATACAGTATTAGCTATTTTGGTACGAATAACTATTATGTAGGTAAATTCAAAACCATTTACAGGCATTATCAGAATAATTAAACTCGTTATACAGCTTATTCAGTAATAAATTAAGTTTACAGTATCGAATACTTTGATAATATCCAAGGAAATTATACCAATATATCTTTTATCTTGACATCAGGCATCTTTCGCCACTTAATGATAAATTCAAGTATTTCCGTAGAACGGTTAATACGAAAACCATACTATATTATGTTATGAGATTATTACCTTCAATGTGTTCTTCAAATGAACGTTCAACAACCTACTCCAGAATTCTACTAAGAGCAAGTGCTACACTGCAAAAACTGTACTTATGAATCGTTCCTGTACCCCCTAGTTTTCAGAGGCAGTGACGGGCACAGAGATTCATATTTTACAATCGTTTTTGTTTCTATTAATCTGTACCCTCCCAAGAACTGGGAAGCAAAGAACCGCCCCTCAAAACCCAACCCTGTTTTCGCCACTGCCTCTCAAACATTGTGGGTACAAACCTGACCTTTTCGTACCCACAATTCCATTAAATGTACTGCCAATAATTATAGGTACACAACGTATTCATGACATGAACCCATGAATTAATGGGTACAGCAGATTAAAAACAAGGCATTATGGGTACAATGAAGTCATATCCAAGAGGGTACCCATTATACTAATAGAAGAGAAATAGTACCCATGAAAATATCGACCATCAGAGAGCGTGTATGATGAAGCCAAGTAGTTAGTGAGTTGGTGTAAGTGGCACATGTTTTTCGTTTTTAATTACAACGTATTGATTTGCTCAGCAATTATTTTATATTCTCTTAAGTATATAAGGCAAAGCAAAGACATGGAAACTATCAATTATTTGAACAGGACGTTGAACAGGAATAATCCACGCGCGAATGACGTCTGCGCACATGCAATGTAATACACGTGAGGTAGAAATACAACTTAGACACCACTGTTTGCAAGCTTCGACCGTGGCTAAATGGTCAAGGCGTCGGCTTGTTGAGTGAAAGAACCCGTGTTCGAATCACGAAGGGGGTACGTGATTTTTCTCGTTTTTCTTTCAAAATACATTTCTATCTGTTCATATTTGTTATTAATAATTGCTTTCTTGTATTTTTCTTAGGCGATCATAAGTTAGTAGAGGTTAGGTGCGGTTATGTATCTATATACTTTGGTTTCTTTCTTTCGACAGCTTTCTTTACTGGCTCCACTGGGACGTTAAAATTAGGAGATTTTGTTCCTTGTTTGTACCGAAGAAATCAAAGCCACGTGGTAGCTTCTAACTCTTAGGTACTAGGTATATGTTACAATTAATGGGTACAAAACGCTCCTTTTGTACCTTTGAATAGTGGGTACTGTATTTATAGTGTATAGGAATAGGCACATAGATTATACAGGGTAATTATTGACATATATGTGGGGCTTAGAAGCGAAAGCTGCAATCTCATTTTTTGGTTAACCGAGATTTTGATGGAATTGTATACATCAAAATGTCTAATGAAGGTAAATGAATGTGAAGCCCTAATTTCTTTTGGCTTTCCCGTAAAATTTTCTGGAGTGGAGATTGCAGCTTTTACTTCTAAGCCCCACATATGTGTGATCCCTCTTTTTAATATGAGAGTGACTATCTCATAATTTATTTCGAAGTGTTAGAAATTATGTTATGCTCAAGGCAAACATTTAATATATGGGATGTATACGAAAAGTTTCAACTGGTGCAAAGATGTCAAGAACATTCGTAATTAATTTTGTGAGAAAGACTATTTTCTCGTTAAAATCTTATACATTAATTGATTTGCAAAAAGGAAAATGTGCACAATATTCCACACGTTTCATCCTTAAAGTGCTTGTACGACCTCTTTGTAACAAGAACTCTTGGTGGTCAGTATAACGGTGTTACA
>JAGDQP010013883.1:0-17690 GCA_022664845.1 Lepisma saccharinum
CCCCCAACTTCAGTGCTTTTGAGATAATGCGCCTTCTTTATCTTAACAAAAATCTCATTGCAGCACTACACCACCATGGTATCCATCTGTTCTCTCCCTTGGGGGGGGGCTGCACCCCCAAATGGAAGGTTTGCCCCATTCCATTTATTGTAACCTACTCTTGGTCATACGCCTTCAAAGAAAATTTCGTTTCTCTACCTTCAATGATTTGGAAACTGGGTTTTTGGGGCGCCCATTTTGGATCCAAGTTAACGACTTTTGAAAGTTTTCTTATATTGTCGTAACCTACTTATGATGGTACAACTTCAAGTAAAATTTCATTTATCCAGCTCGAGCGGTGTGCAAAATGAGATTTTGAGCGGTCATTTTGGATCCAAGATGGAGACTTTTTTCAAATGTAATATTTCCCTAAACTACTCGTCATAATGCACCTTTATGCCAAATTTCGTATCTCTAGCTCAAACGGTGTGGAAAATGTTTTTTAGGTCTGCCATTTTAGATCCAAGATGGCGTCTTTGGATACATCACGTAATATTTTAGTAACATACAAATAATAATGTATAGTGTTTCCAAATTTGATATTTCTAGCTGCAGCCGTTTAGGCTGTGTATTCTATACAACAATAGGTTCAGCGGCCATTTTGAATCCAAGGTGGCGACTTTTTCAACATTTCGTAATATTTTCTTGAACTACTAGTAACAATACACCTTTATGCCAAATTTCGTATCTCTAGCTCAAACGATATGGAAAATAGATTTCTTACTTCTGCCATGTTGGGTCCAAAATGGCGTCTTTGAACTCATTAGGTAACATTTTCGTAATCAAAAAGTGATGTTGTAGCTTTATGCAAAATTTGATTTCGACAGCACCAGCGGTTTAGGCTGTGTATTCTATACAACAATGGGTTCGGCGGCCATTTTGGATCCAAGATGGCGACCGATTTTGCTCATTAACGAACTTACCGAGCTATTAAGCCTAGAGACAACATATAAAAATTTGGTTCAAATATCTTCAAAATTATGGCCGCTAGCGTGTTAATATCTGGTGTAGTAAAAAGTAATCCATTATTTTGCCAATAGATGGTTTCAGTGATCTGTAGCTCGCGTTGTATAAGTCAGATCGGGTTCAACGAGATGGCGTTCAAACGATGAGATTGCGTACTACAAACACTGTTCAGATAGTTGTGATGAGTTGACTCAGTGTTGTGTGAGCGCGCGTCAAAATGGACACTAGCAAAGAGAAAATACGCTATATTTTACAGTTTTTCTTCGATAAAGGCGAAAACGCAAGCCAGGCGGCTGTAAATGTGAATAGTGTTTATGGTCCTGATACTGTAACAGCCAATCGCGCGCAATTTGGGTTTCCTCGATTCCGTGCCGGTAATTTTGACGTCAAAGATGTACCACGCACTGGAAGGCCAAGTGTCGAAAATGTCGATAAAATCATGAACATTGTCGCGTCCGACCGTCATGTAAGCACTGTTTCGATTGCCCAAGAGCTAAACATTACACAAAAAAATGTGTGGAACCATTTGCATAAGGCTGGATACAAAAAGAAGCTTGATGTATGGGTGCCACACGAGTTAACGCAAAAACACCTCATGTACCGAATTTCCATCTGCGAATCGCTGCTGGATCGAAACAAAAGCGACCCATTTCTGAAGCGGTTGGTGACTGTTGATGAAAAGTGGATCACTTACGACAACGTCACGCGAAAACGGTCGTGGTCGAAGCGCGGTGCGCCGGCGGAAACGGTGCCCAAGCCAGGATTGACGGCCAGGAAGGTTTTGCTGTGTGTTTGGTGGGATTGGCAGGGAATTATCTACTATGAGCTGCTCCCCTACGGCCAAACCATTAACTCGGAACTATACTGTCAACAATTGGACCGTCTGAAGGCAGCAATCACCCAGAAGCGGCCATCTTTAGCCAATAGGAGAGGCATTGTGTTCCACCAGGAGAACGCCAGGCCACACACATCGATAGTGACTCGCGAGAACCCCGGGAGCTTGGTTGGGAGGTTCTTATGCATCCACCTCATAGTCCGGACCTGGCACCGAGTGATTACCATCTGTTCCTGTCCATGGCGAACACGTTTGCTGGTGCAAAATTCGCTTCAAGAGAGGATTGTGAACATCGACTGTCTCAATTTTTTGCCAATAGGGACAAGGGCTTCTATGAGAGAGGCATCATGATATTACCTTCCAAATAGCAACACGTTATCGAGCAAAACGGCGCATATGTGACCTAAATCGGATCATTCTAACTATGGTAAGTCAAGCCTTCAATGTCATGCAAAAATAATGGATTACTTTTTACTACACCAGATATATATATATATATATATATATATATATATACACTTTCATATCGTATCAATCTCAATAGGTATATTTTTCTTCGAAATCTACCTAAAAACGACAAGAGATTTTTCTTTAATTTACAACACGATAACAGTATAACCTAACACACCTTAGTTTAGAAAGAAACTAACCAATGTCTTTAACTCTAGCATGTTTGCTTAGACAGGGCTAGCAAGTTTAAAAACAGTGCCCCCCCCCCCCCCCCACGTGGTAGCGTTCGAAACTCGCTTTAACATGATAGTTGCATTCCGTTGACTGAGTGAGGCTTGGTTTCTGGCCATTTCCCTCATTTGATGGAATTTCCAGATGACTAAATTCACCCTGATTGCAAAGAATTGAATCAGGAGCAAACCCGAGTTAGTTTGAAACTAGTCAGACCAAGTAAAATCGTAACAATAACATTAAGATTAACATTAGATCATTTGTGAAAAATTGAAATGGTCAGTGATTCTGCCAGGTCGTGCTATGTGGACCACTCCCAAATTTATTAAGAACACCTCAAATGAGCGCTATCTCTACAGTACTTCTAAATATTTACGGAAAGAAATAGATAAGAAAACATAAGTTATTTAGAAATAATCTTTTTAGCAAAGTTTATAGGTTCTTTCTAACCTTACAAAAATTCATAATAACAATTCAGATTCCCCCTGAAAGTTAAAAAAAGCCAGACATAAACGTTGTTTCAAAGTTAATTTTTTAAAAATGTAAGAGATGATCATTGAAAGGACAAGAGATTTTTCTTTAATTTACAACACGATAACATCATAACCTAACACCACGTTAGTATAGAAAGAAACTAACTAACGTCTTTAAGTCTCACATGTTTGCTTTGACAGGGCAAGCAAGTTTAAAACCAGAGACCCCCCACGTGGTAGCGTTCGAAACTCGCTTTAAAATGATAGTTGCATTCCGTTGAGTGAGTGAGGCTTGGTTTTTTTACCATTTTCCAAGTTCGATGGAATTTCTCGATGATTACATTCACCCTAATTGCATCCAAGCGAAGGTGGAGGAAAGCTCGAGTTATGCTTGAAAGGTAACATGTTTTTCTTACTACACCTGAGTGATTGTATGAACATGGAAAGTACTGAAAGTGGTGAAACATGGAAAAATATCTAGTTTGATTGACACTCTCACTGATTGAGAGGAGACACAAACATGTTTTGTCAATAAAGCTATGATCATATGAAATTCCATAGCTTAATTGACTCTGTCAGCCCTTGTGATATGAATAAACATGTTTTCCTCATTAAAGATAAGATACTTAAAAATTGCAGAAAGATCTGAAGTAAAAGTACTACATTGTATTTTCACCTTAACTGACCATGGAATTTTGAGGAAATACATTTCGCCATTGAAAGTGGATGGTTGGTTGTTCAGCATGAAAAAAACAAACTATTCTTTATCCAACTTCTCAAGACATGAATCTCTTAGCTCAGACTTGTATACGCTCGCTCACTAGGTTATTTTCTGACCTCAGAGTCTGGAGAGGCTCACTTACTATCTCATTTTTTGGGAACGTAATAATTTTATACTCACACTAGCCCTAACTGGGAGAACGCGAGGGAATCTCACATGATATGATTTTTCGCTGACTCTCTTAGAATGAGGATAATATCTTGTTCTAATTTGATCTGGATTTTCCCATGAGTGAAATGGTCACTTCAGAGATAGTGACGCCTGAAAATTGAGAACAAAAAATCATGCAGTTTGGCTGACTTTCAAATTCAATCACTCATGGTATTCTGAAGAAGTGATCTTGCCAGATCAGCGTATGTGAAGGTCCTTAGCCCCCTAAATCACCGAGAAGACCCCCAAAATTGTCAGACGCAATAAGAAAAACAACATTAACATGAGGTATGAGTTTATACCTCAAGCCTTAAAACCTTTAAAACTTCTATGAAAAAAACGTACAAAACTCTAAGTAAATATTCACAACACCATCCTAAACTTAAAAAAATGCTAACAGAATAGCTGTAGTTCTTAAGAAACATTTTGTAGTCATTCTTTCTGAGTGTTTTTAAATTTTAGGAAATTGTTAATAATATAATTAGGCAGCTCATGTGCTTGAATAGTAGAAACAAAGAAAGAATATATGTCACCATGATTGTAGAGTTGGATGGAAAGAGACCGTTGGGAAGACGAGTCACAAAAATGTAATGCTGATGGGAAAGGGACCGTTGGGAAGACAACTAACACAAGACTAATGCTGAAGAGAAAGAGACCGTTGGGAATTCAACTGACACAAATGTAGTGCTGCAGGGAAAGAGATCGTTAGGAAGACAACTGACACAGGAGTACTGATGAAGGGAAAGCGAACGTAGAGAAGACTAAGAAGATTGCAAAGGAAGAAAAGAGGCCGTTGGGAAGACAAGTCACACAAATATAATGCTAAAGGGAAAGAGACCGTTTGGGAGACGACTGATACAAATGTAGGGGGGAAATAAAAAGAGAGCGTTGGGAAGACATCTGAGACAAGTGAAACTTAGAAAATGTTCATGCAATATTATTGATCAGAAACACTAACCACAGATACCCAATAGCGTTATAATTAACAATTGAATTATTTTTTAAACTTTGAAAATTTCCTTAGAAAGAGTACTTGTTAGTGATAAACATTTGTACTAACAACTTCAGCATAAAAGTCTAGCAGAATGATTGCTCATGGGAGAGCATTGGGAAGAGCGAGATGATTGCAAAAGTGGAGAAATAGAGATCATTTTCAGGACCAACACAATTGTTCCAAGGATAATGAAAATCTCAACGAGGCAGACTAAGATGAGAGGGAAAGAGAATGGACCGATCTTTTTTAAATTTGAAAACTATGTTCTCAACATTTAGGGTGAGAACGTCTGCACAGGACTTTGATAGAATCAGTGTTCATTAAGGATTCTTTCTTACTTATTTATTTATTTATTTATTATTAAGTTTCAGATACAGCTTGAGTTGCCATTTTAGACAGAAACAAAATAACAATGCAACAAACTAGATAACTTCACTACAAACTAAATAACATTAAATTAAATTTTAAACAACACATAACACAGCAATTAATATAAAAAACATAACGATTATACTACACAAGAGGAATAACTCACATATTTGTATTTAGCGTTCGATGGAAAGTGTTTTCAGATCCGAAAATATCAATATTTGAATCAAGGTTATTGTACATAATTACTAGTCTATGGAATAAGGAGCGCTGCAGTATATTTAGCCTAGGCGTGGCACAATGAAGGAGGTTATTATTTCTGGTTATTCGCAACGGAACGGAACACGGAAGTAAAATTTAGAAATCAACTCTCCAGTTCTAAGATTACCGCTAAGTATCTTGTACAAATACATCAAATCTGCCAGCTTGCGACGAGAAGAGGGAACGTGGAGACCAAGAACGGATAATAACTCTGGTTTGCTTAAGCTACGTACTGATGGTATTCTTCTTTTGACTATAGCAAGAAAAAAGTTCAGAACAGAATCAATATGAGATAGATTAGAAATAGTAGCCATGTTCCAAATTGGGGAGCAATATTCAATTTTAGGGGAGATGAACGTTTTGTAGAACATACTCAATGAATGAAGGTCCTTAATTTCTGTAAATCTATGGAGAAGACCAAGTAAGCGCATAGAACTGTTAGTTACAGAAGTCACATGATCAGCAAATAGAAGTTTCTCGTCAAATACCACTCCAAGGTCCTTTTGAGAAGAAACTTTAGCAATGGGATTATCAATGTACTGGAGCAATGTACTTACAACTAACTATTGAAATTGATATTCTAAGACATCTCTATTTTGAGACATCTCTATCAGAGCCGAAAAATCACCTTACTTTTTGCTAACACAGCCTAGTTTGAACATAGGAAACGCACTGAACTCAGATGAATATAGAAAACGTGTTCTACTCGAATGAACGTCCGAGGTGGTTTGCGAAAGATAATTAACTTCGAAGATATGTAAACTGACTTAAACTGTCATCTTCCTTTCTCCCTAAACCACAATAGTAAAAATCCATTCTACACACTCATTTGAACTACTTACATAACTTATCATTTTTAAATTATCTCTAACATGTTTTGTTCCTTACATGTCGTTGTACTTGAATCATAGTAAAATCTGTTATTCACTTTTCAAACTTCATTACAAACATGTGTGTGTATTGTTATACGAAAGAGGATGATATGATAAAATAATGAACAAAAATCAAATGATTGTACTCTCGTATTAATTCAGTCATCATTCTTTTATACTTAAAAAGTGATATGTAGTAGTAGGATACTACGTATTTCGGTAAAGAAAGAAAAAAACTTAGGAAGCTAACCTAAGGGTTGATTTTCATGAAAGCTTACGTTGCATCTTTATAAATTAGTTATAACTGATTTTCATGAAAACTTGCATTGCACTTTTGTAAATACTTTACGGGTGATTTTCATGCAAGCTTGCGTTTCAGTTTAGTAAAACAGTTAGGACTGATTTTCATGAATGCTTGCGTTGTAATATTGTAAATGAGTAAGGGTTGTTTTCCAGAAAGCTTACGTTGCACTTTTGTAAATTACTTAGGGCTGATTTTCATGAAAGCTTGTGTTACACTTTTGTAAATGAATAAGAATTGATTTTCATGTAAGCTTGTGTTACACTTTTATAAGTAAGTTAGAGCTGGTTTTCATGGTATCGGAACTTTATTATGTATGAATGATACGTAAAACCTCGAGAACTTCTAACCTGGTTTGTAATAATCTTCCTACTTTTCATGTTAAAAATTTCCTAGAAAGATTACAGATTAAGTTGATTAAACTTGTACCAATCCTTCAATTAAAATCTACAAGTTTTAGATTAATACGTGTTTCAATGGCAAACCAAAGAAATCGCAAGCAACTTAAGCTTTCATGAAAATGAACTCTAACTCACATGATGTTAGATTACCTCCAATCAGGCACTCCTGAACTTTGAACTTTCTCACGTTAAAAGTATTAGAATGAGTATAAAAGTTTTATATATTTCTCATTTGAAAAGATTTTCTGTCTTGGATACAAGCAGATCATGTTCAATATTCTATAAACTTTAAATTCTTCCGTTATCTCTTTTTCAACTTTGTTTCTCACGTTTAAAGTATTAGAATGACTAAAATTTTTATATATTTTCCATTTTGGAAAACATTTTCAAAGTTGAATACAACCATGTGAAATTAAAAACTGAGTAAAATTTCATTTCTTCCGCTACCTCGTTTTGAACTTTCTACTTTGATAAGATCAAAAACTCGAGTATGTCAAGTGAATGAAAATGAGTTAGGCAAAATTAAATTCGGTACTTTTTATTATACGTAATCTACATAACGTTTAAAACACAATGCATGTACTTATTTCCATCGTGACTAACATAATCTATAACTGCACATATTTTATCTCAAATACCCTCGAGTATATTGAGTTGGCGAAGACGAATTAGCTAAAGTTAGGTTCGCTATTTTTTTACTATACGCAATCTACATAACGTTTAAAACACAGTGCATTACTTGATTCCAACATGACTAACAGTTTTGAAAAATCTACACATATTTTTCTAATAATCCTAGAGTATGTCGAGTGAGCGAAGACAAGTTAGCAAAAAATTATGTTTGGTAATTTTTATTATACGCAATCGGCATAGCGTTAAAACTCAGTATACGTAGTTGGTTGTAACGGACAAGAAGAAGAATAATTTTTAGTATGTCTCGCTCTTTCACATATATTACACTTCTAAAGCTCGAAACTTTGTTATATTTGTACCGAATATGAAGTTAACGTTGACGAAAAAGTATAAAGTCATTGGTCAAAGATGTATACGTGTCCTCACAATTGCTACAACCCTTTATTTTGCGTTATATTTGGCATTGTACGAATATGCAATTCACATTAAAAAGGTTTTTCCTCTATATATCGCTACATGTACTTATCAATCGATTTATTTCACTTCATTTATATTGAGATATTTCACACTGAAAATGTTTCTGAACTTGGCAGAGTCGTTCATGTTCTCTTAAGTGAAATTAAAAACAAAATTTATTGCATATAATTTGTATGCTTTTTGACTTACAGACATATTGACAATCCCATGACACACTTTGAAGAAAAATATTATCCTAACATGTTACCAGTCGAGAGTATTTTTTTACAAAACTATAATTTTTTCATCGATCCGAATCTTCAAAAATTTATGAAGTTATATAGTTTCCTCCTTTTGTCAAGTGAGAGTTCTACACTTTGTAGTTTTAGAATTTTACACAATTTGTTTGTTTTTAAAAAACGAGTGTAGATAACATTTTTTCTAACTCACTTTGTTTTAAAAGTGTGTAGATAGGTTTTTGTTTTCTAACTTACACAAAGAAAATATGTTTTGTTATCACACTCTACAAAAATCTATTTTATTATCTTTTACAAAAGACTGATTTTAGTGTTTACAAACTTTCTTTCCTAGTTTTTTTCTAACAGAAAAAGTTTCATACAATAAAAATATCATTGTAACTTCTTTAGTGTTTACTTTACAAATTTTCATTCCTAGTTCTTAACCTAACTAGAAAAGTATAGAATACAATAAAAATATCATTGCAACTTCACAAAAAATGTAAACGTCATTCGCAATTTGTACGAAAAAAGTGACGTTTAAGTACCAATTGTAACTTGCACAGAGTTGATTTTTACTAACAGCTTTACTAGAAATATTTTCTCGTACTTGTAAACTTGTTTGATAGAACTTAGGTTTACAATTTACACTATCAAAAATCTTACAAAGTAAAATATCTCTCACAAATTTCAAGTAACACAAGCTAAAGAATGTCTTTTCCAACTTGTAAGAAAAAAGTTATGTTTAAGTTTCAGTTAATTTTTACCTCGAATTTTACTACAAAAAATTTCTCGTACATTTAAAAATAGTTGTTTGTTAGAAATTAACCTTACAATTTACAGATTCAAACTTACACAAAGTAAAATGTCACCCACAACTTTTAAATCTCACAAAGTAAAATAATATTATTCACAAATTTGTAATAATAACTCTAACTTTTGAATTCTCTTTTATTTCAGTTTTAGTTTTAGAAAATTATTTTGTTTCTTTCTTTGATTTTTTGTAAAAGAAACTGTTAACAAAAATTTCCATTTCTTACTTTAACTTTACAAAGAAAACTTATATTTTTCTAGTTTACAAACAAAACGTATTCACACTTTGTAAGAACAAATGTTTTTTCTACACTAAAGATGTAAAAAAAAAACGTAATTTCTAAGTTCCGTACAAGTTCTCGAAGTTTTACGTATCATTCATACATAATATGGCTTCGATACCATGAAAATCAGCTCTACCTTACTTATAAAAGTGTAACAAAGACATACATGAAAATCAACCCTAAGTAATTTACAAAAGTACAACGCAAAATTTCATGAAAAAAGCCCTAACTAATTTACAAAAGTTCAACGTAAGCTTTCATGAAAAACAACCCTTAGTAATTTAGTAAAGTGCAACGCAAGCTTTCTTGAAAATTATCCCTAACTAATTTACAAAATTGCAACTTAAGCTTTTACAAAAATCAATCCTTAGTCATTTACAAATGTGCATCGCAAGCATTCATGAAAATCAGTCCTAACTGTTTTACTAAACTGAAACGCAAGCTTGCATGAAAATCACCCGTAAAGTATTTACAAAAGTGCAATGCAAGTTTTCATGAAAATCAGTTATAACTAATTTATAAAGATGCAACGTAAGCTTTCATGAAAATCAACCCTTAGGTTAGCTTTCTAAGTTTTTTCTTTCTTTACCGAAATACATAGTATCCTACTACTACATATCACTTTTTAAGTATAAAAGAATGATGACTGAATTAATACGAGAGTACAATCATTTGATTTTTGTTCATTATTTTATCATATCATCCTCTTTCGTATAACAATACACACACATGTTTGTAATGAAGTTTGAAAAGTGAATAACAGATTTTACTATGATTCAAGTACAACGACATGTAAGGAACAAAACATGTTAGAGATAATTTAAAAATGATAAGTTATGTAAGTAGTTCAAATGAGTGTGTAGAATGGATTTTTACTATTGTGGTTTAGGGAGAAAGGAAGATGACAGTTTAAGTCAGTTTACATATCTTCGAAGTTAATTATCTTTCGCAAACCACCTCGGACGTTCATTTAAGTCGAACACGTTTTCTATATTCATCTGAGTTCAGTACGTTTCCTATGTTCAAACTAGGCTGTGTTAGCAAAAAGTAAGGTGATTTTTCGGCTCTGATAGAGATGTCTCAAAATAGAGATGTCTTAGAATATCAATTTCAATAGTTAGTTGTAAGTACATTGCTCCAGTAAGAAAGAATCCTTAATGAACACTGATTCTATCAAAGTCCTGTGCAGAAGTTCTCACCCTAAATGTTGAGAACATTATTTTCAAATTTAAAAAGATCGGTCCATTCTCTTTCCCTCTCATCTTAGTCTACCTCGTTGAGATTTTCATTATCCTTGGAACAATTGTGTTGGTCCTGAAAATGATCTCTATTTCTCCACTTTTGCAATCATCTCGCTCTTCCCAATGCTCTCCCATGAGCAATCATTCTGCTAGACTTTTATGCTGAAGTTGTTAGTACAAATGTTTATCACTAACAAGTACTCTTTCTAAGGAATTTTTCAAAGTTTAAAAAATAATTCAATTGTTAATTATAACGCTATTGGGTATCTGTGGTTAGTGTTTCTGATCAATAATATTGCATGAACATTTTCTAAGTTTCACTTGTCTCAGATGTCTTCCCAACGCTCTCTTTTTATTTTCCCCCCTACATTTGTATCAGTCGTCTCCCAAACGGTCTCTTTCCCTTTAGCATTATATTTGTGTGACTTGTCTTCCCAACGGCCTCTTTTCTTCCTTTGCAATCTTCTTAGTCTTCTCTATGTTCGCTTTCCCTTCATCAGTACTCCTGTGTCAGTTGTCTTCCTAACGATCTCTTTCCCTGCAGCACTACGTTTGTGTCAGTTGAATTCCCAACGGTCTCTTTCTCTTCAGCATTAGTCTTGTGTTAGTTGTCTTCCCAACGGTCTCTTTCTCTTCAGCATTACATTTGTGTGACTTGTGTTCCTAATGGTCTCTTTCTCTTCAGCATTAGTCTTGTGTTGGTTGTCTTCCCAACGGTCCCTTTCCCATCAGCATTACATTTGTGTGACTTGTCTTCCCAACAGTCTCTTTCCATCGAACTCTACAATCATGGTGATATATAGTCTTTCTTTGTTTCTACTATTCAAGCACATGAGCTGCCTAATTATATTATTAACAATTTCCTAAAATTTAAAAACACTCAGAAAGAATGACTACAAAATGTTTCTTAAGAGCTACAGCGATTCTGTTAGCATTTTTTTAAGTTTAGGATGGTGTTGTGAATATTTACTTAGAGTTTTGTACGTTTTTTTTTCATAGAATTTTTAAAGTTTTTAAGGCTTGAGGTATGACTTATACCTCATGTTAATGTTGTTGTTCTTATTGCTTCTGACAAGTTTGGGGGTCTTCTCGGTGATTCCATGGCGGCCATCTTGAAATTAAAGCAAACCTATAGGATTTCTAGTAACGTGCCAGAAATAGTCTACATAATCCCTCAATTGCAGACTAGGTGTGACAAGTTTACTAAAGCGTAAAGGCAAACCGCGCATTTCCGAAACGAATTACTATCACTGCGTTCCTAAAATTTATCAGAAGGCCAATTTTCACAAAAATCTAACTCTTAAGACTTAAGGATTTCCTTTGTTAGTGTTTTCTAAAACTATTTAGTTTTCAGTATCATTTATTTTTTTGAAAGTATATACTTGAAAATTGCTCTGGCTTGGTTTGAAGTATGTTGGACGATCCACATACATAGAGGATGTAGAAAAATTGATCACGTAGTCTCTACTGCAGAAACAGTGCTTGCTGCTCTACCATCCTTAAACTATCCTTCTTGCCATTGAGAAAATTAGAAGCTTCTAAATTTAAGCACTTTATGGACTTAAAGAGCGCTTCTGCTCTTTACTTTTGCATCCTTGATAAACTCAACTGGCCTCAACTAACGTCGTCAACGAACATTTATTTATTTTGTTTGCGAATAAGTTCCAGATACAGCACATGTTGACCATTTTTCATAGAAAAATTAACAGATCATAACAATAACAACAAAAATATAAACAATATGTACACCAATGTCAAGATAACACTACTTACAAATACAATTTGTTTATCTGAGCCCTAAAAGTGCTCTCAGAGGCAAACATATCAAGTTTCTGTGTTAGGCTATTATATTTTGTAGCTATCCTATTTATGAGTGACCTTTGAACCAAGCTTAGTTTGGGTTTGTTTACATAAGAGAGGGCTATATTTCGTGTTTGTATGATAGGTACACGAAAGTTGATTTGAGACATTAAGGTATCACATTGAATATTGCCTTTAATAATTTTGTGCAAGAAAAGTTCACCGATGCTGCAAAGGGCTCGAGGTGATTTTATATTCAATATTTTCGTTAATTCCGCTTTAGAAAACCCACGTAATTCGGGAACTCTGACTCTCACTATAGGAAAAACGAAATTTATAATAGATGCTAGCTTAGTAAGATGCGTGTGACATGTTATGGACCATATAGGCGAGCAATATTCAATAGTATGTGACACTTAGGACTTGTGAAACAAGCTAAGCGCTAGCTAATTTCGAATTTCTGTGAAGTGATAGAGAAAACCTAGTTTCCTCATAGCACTTCGAGTAATATGAATAATGTGCTCAGAAAAAGTGAGCTTGCTGTCAATAACAACAGCAAGATCTTTGAAAGAAGAAACATCATTTACATTTATATTTTAATGGTGTATGAGTGATGGATTTTGTCTCTTTTCAGAGAAATAGAAAACTGCACATTTCTGAGGATTTACCTTTACATTCCAGGTATCGCACCATGTAACAAATTGAGGAATGTCATCTTGAAGGCTTAAGGCACCGTTGAAAGTAAAGATTTGTCTGTAAAGATTACAGTTGTCGGCGAATAGGAGAACCTTATTTGAGGAGTCTGAAAAAGGCGTAGATGGATCATCAATAGGGCTGTCAATATCCGGATAATTTGATATCCGATTAATCGAATAACTTATTGTTCGGATATTCGAAATCCGATTATTCGAATAATTTTCATTATCCGAATAATTATTCGGTTAACGGATAATTGAACATTATCCGGATAAACGGATAAATGAACATTATCCGGATAAACGGATAATTGAATATTATCTTGATAAACGGATAATCGAACATTATCCGAATAAACGGATAATTGAACATTATCCGAATAAACGGATAATCGAACATTATCCGGAAAAACGGATAATTGAAAAATTATCCGAAAAACGGATGATCGAACAAGATAATCCATAAATTATAGTGGATTCAGGAGAGATAACGTATAACCGGCATTTTGTATTTTTGCTCTTTGAGATCTTGTGCAATAATTAAAGGAGATAGAAGAGTAAGAGTATATGTCAGGCAAAAAATGAAAAGGGATCATTTGTCAAATTTGAATGACTAATTGTTTTGTATTTGTAATATAATTCCTTACAATTTACCTCTAAAATTATAAAAAAAATAGCTTAAAATTTGCCTGAGTTATGTAAATTTTATTGTAATTTACGGAAAAGAGGGGTTTTAAGAAATACGAGATTAAACTTTGCTAAACACAAAACTGCATCCTATTTACAAATTCTTCATATTTAAGAAATGAAAACTTTTCTTAAGTGTTCTTTATTAAAAGCCATAAGATTAAACGCAAAAGTACTGAATTACTGACCATATTTTTCGGCTCTCCAGTAAAATGTTGCTTTCCGACAAATGGTACCTTTCCATTTTCCTCATCACATATATTGAATCTTGATGCTCATACTCACGGAAGCACAACAAAGTAATTGTATACACAACGGATATATTCACTATTTCTTTGATGCATGCTTTCCCCGTCCCCGCGGATGATTTCAAACCGCCCACCTAAAAAAATTAGTGTTAACACTTGTTAACAGAGTGTTAACACTGAAATACGTATATAATAGTATCTTCTATAAATATGGTTCATGTTACTTTGAGTTTTAATTTTATTTGTGGCTTAAGGCATCTAAGGCTCAGGCCGGGATAGAGGAGGAGTCGGCCAGGGCCTATGTTAAAGGTCCATCTCAAAATTTACCTGGTGTGACTGAAAACAAAGCCTGCAAAAACCTCAATCAGGATGTTCGGCCGCTAGTATAGAGTATCGACTATGGTACCCACGACCTCCCGAATTCTACGCCAACGCTCTATCACTAAGATGTTCTTATCACCAGGTTTCAGTAGTGAGCATCCTATTTAAGTAATTATATAATCAATGTTCAGTTCAAAAAATTGTAGCGAGGCCTTTTCAACAACACATCAGCTACCTTCCTAGCCTAGTGGTTCTAAAGTTGAAAATCCCCCCCCCCTAATCTCAGGAACCGCCTCTGCTATCTGGAGAAATGATACGGATTTGACGTTAGAACCAGTCTTTCCGTGACCTTTCCAATGACACTTCAATCACCATCCTAGCCCCAGTAGTTCCAAAGATATAAGTTTTGTTGTCGAGACCTTTCCAACGCCACCTCAAACATCTTCCTGGTCCTAGTATTACCAAAGTTATAAAGTGCCACCATATCTAGCAACGCCAGTACCTCCAGCACCACCCCTGCAATTCGGATAAAAGATACGATTTGAGCTAGTCTTACCGAGATCTTTCCAACAACACTTCAACCACCTTTCCAGCCCTAGTAGTTTCTGAGTTGAAACTTGTCGACAGACTGGCAGACGGACGGAACGGGCGCATAAGGCTTCACAACACTTTACAATAACTGCTAAACCTAAAAGTACAAGTGATATTCAGCTTTAAAATTAAAAATGTTCAGCAAATTGTTATAGGAGATTATATTAAAATAAAAATGGAGGTCCAGATTGCCAGAATTTAATTCCTCTATAAGTTTCAGCGTTCTTCGAACAACTATTATTCGCAAATTCATTTGTTCGTTCTTCTGATACCGATTATACAGATATCCGTTTGTTCGTTTTCGGATAATCGAATAAACGGATATCCGTTTGTTCGTTTTTCGGATAATCGATTAATTGGATATCCGTTTGTTCGTTTTTCGGATAATCGATTATTCGGATATCCGTTTGTTCGTTTTTCAGATAATTGATTAATCGGATATCCGTTTGTTCGTTTTTCGGATAATCGATTAATCGGATATCCGTTTCTCCATTGTTCGGATATCCGATTATTCGGATTCGAATAATTAAATTATCCGGATAATTATTCGAACAATATCCTGAATTATAATTAACCGGATAATGTTGACAGCCCTAGTCATCAATAGAGGTCCTAGTAAACTCTCTTGAGGAACTCCAGAGAGAAGCTCGAAGAAAATCAAGAGACGTTGTTAGCTACTATGAAGGTAGTTCTCCAATAGTTGAAGTAGTTTGCCATGAATATTTAACTTAGTAGATAATTTATAGATGAGATAAGGATGGCTGATGGAATCAAAGGCCTTAGATAGATCGAAATATAAGACATCTAATTGTAAATTATAGATACGATCTTTCATTATTTTCTGACACATTATTGACAGAGGTGATAGTAAAGAAATTGGCCTATATGAAGACACTGACATTTTTATGTTCCTATTTATATATAGGAGTAATGTTAGCTTTTCTCCAGAATGTTGGGAAAGTTCCCTCTCTGAAACAACGGTTGAGAAGACATGTAAGTGCTTGCTAGAGGTAGCTAGCTGTATTGCTAAGAAATATTGTGGGTAAGTTATCAGGAGCTAAAGATCTGCGTTTTGGCAAAGATAAAAAAGGGACAGAACTTCATCAGGAGTCGTTTTGATTGAAGACAAACTGTGAGAACAGATAGAATGCAAATAAGGAGGTATATGGATAGGAACGGAGTGAGAAGTGAAGCTGTTTGAGAAGTACTTTTTGAAAAGTTTAGCCCTATCATCATCAGCAGTATCATGCCCCATTTCAATTGGAATGCAAGAGCTTTTTTTTTTATTGATCAGTGACCAGAAGAGTTTTGGTTTTCTTGTAGTCTCTGTTGTGAAACTTTCTATATAGTCACATTTTTTTCTCTTTCTTAGAATACATTTACAGTATCGTCTAATATTAGCGAACTGTGTGTACATAATATGACTTGCAAAGTCTTTTTACAATGTCCATGCACACTTCTTGTTCCTTAGGAAACGTTTAGCTTCACTGTAGAACCAAGGAGGGTATTTTGACGATCTGTGTTGCTTTAATACTGGAACAAAGTCTTTGAACGTGGCTTGCATAACATTAGAAAATAGATCCGCTGTTTCGTGTACAGTTCCTGACTCGAGCAGACACCATGGAAAGCTTGACGTATTTCATTCTATGCTGCCTTCTTGCACTGTAACAGTTTATCCTGAGGAAGCCGTTGATTTTCCTATGAGTCAAAATCAACAAAGTGCTTACAATGGAGCACTCCACTGTACTAACGAGACGAGAATTTATTTAATTAATACATTTTTCCATGATGCTAAAAATACTATTATGATTTCAACCTTATTTATCATGATGATAGAGGATATTACTAGTAAGAAATATTAAAATTTTGAACTTGTTACCATTTATATTAACGCGACTCTATTGGAGTCGCGCAAAGGCAATAAATAAATTAAAATTAAAATGTGAACTGTATTAAATTCAAATTCGCCCATGATATGAGAACGAATGAACAGATTATAGCTAATATTTGGCATGATCAGACAGTGAAAAACACTTAATATTTGTTTAAATTTAAGTATATGTTAAAATTTTACCCCAATTATAGTGTCTGTGGTAGGAAGACGGGTTTAAATTCAATAACAAATGACCTGCGAAAGTCTTAACCGATTACAACCAAATGTGACATAGGGATTCAGCTCCCGTAGTCAAGCCGGGAACGTAGTGTACTTTCGATAGGCAATTGGAAGGTACGCGAGTTCGAACCTCGTGGCTGACCATCCTGACTGAGAATTTCCCGATTTTGATCATTGGAATTACCATGTGAATGCAGGGATGTTATATTAAGTAACGCCCTGACCGATACCTTCCTCATCTTCTAACTACCACATACATCAGCATGAGCTAAAGATACATAAATTAAAATTCAATTAGAATTGAGATTTTAATAAGGTATGCATTACTCTTGGATTTAAGATATTTCACGATGATGTTAATAATGCAGTGATCTATGTATTAGCGATATTAACAACAGATATATAATAATAATAATAATAATAATAATAATAATAATAATAATAATAAT